>APFE030154557.1:0-38383 GCA_000404065.3 Pinus taeda | reverse complement strand
GTAGCTTATCTCTGAGAAGAGATGTGCGGCTACATGCCTCTGAACTATTCCGAACTGTGTTACAATGAGACTCGAAGGCCTATTTATTGTTGAGAAACAATGGAAAACCCTTCACATTCCAAAACCTACCCCTAGAATATGAAACGCCAAACTGTGGGCCCCGTTTTGGGTAAATTGGTACATCAATTTCCCGGGGTCGTAACTTTGGCATATGATCTCCATTTGACGCGTATGATAACTATTTAGAAAGATATATCCGAGAACTACCACTTTGGGAAGGGCAACATCGGTCCATGGACCCATGTTGCCCCCAAATTTCCAAAAAAAATGTCGTTTAGGGCCTCAAAATGGCTCCGGAAGTTCAGGACCCGAAAAAAAACTGCTAAAAATAGTAAATTGTGCTACAATTACGGAAACTGAAAAACTGAAAGGGACAGTTGCGGGGGTCCAGATGGGATAGGTTGGTGGCCACCAACATCCACCTGGATCATATAGTGTTGTCATCGAACTATTCCCGGAAGCTATTGCTCTTCATATTAGGGCATTAGTTGTTAAAATTTATTCACAGCTCATTGTATTACAATTAAACATGCATTATTCTGTCAGAAACCCTCACATTTTAAGAATGTATTTGCATGTTCATCTCTTGGAAAGAAAAATTGATTACATAGCCTATTAACACATTCCAAGACATATAAATACATTGATATATTAGCTAACCATGTTTTAGATAAACATTTGCAACATATGTAAAAAGAAAAACCATGATACAATAGGAACATTAGGTACATAAGATAAAACATGTATATATAGATCACCATATAGAGTTTGCAAAATGTTTTTTACATCAAAAATCAAAATTTTTTTTCTGAGACACATGGCTCCTCGAGCCTACATAAGTACAAAAAAGGACTAGAGACATGTCTATCCGCTAACATGATGCTCATGATAACATGATATAACCCCAACAACTTATCCCAACAGTTGACGTAGTCTAGTTGATACCCCCGTGGTATGCCTATGATACCAAAATGGCACCTCATCAATAGTAGCATAACCTAGAATGCCTCTAGTCAAGGCCTCTAGATTGCTCTCCACCTCCACCATAAGATCAACTCCTTCGACATATGGTGCATCCTCAAGATGTCGTGCCACCGTCCTCACTATGAAAGAAATCCCAAGAGGTCTCTCTGGTCCCACATTTGCAAAATATCACAAGTCTCAATCTCGATTCACATAATTAAAAAACATAAAAATTTTTGAAAAACTTAAAAAATAGTTCTTTACCTGAGTCATTCCACTGCACTCCAGGTGGCAGTGGGAGATTAGGATCTCCTCAAAAATCTGTCCTAGCATAGGCCCAATCATCCACCATGATGAGCTACTAATATGGCCATACAAAGAGTGCAGGTGGAAAGTACATTTGTTGCCCACCTCCATGACGAGACATCAACTCTCCCCACCGCAGTAAACATAGATCCATGTGTCCGTGAGTTTCCACCTCCACCCATTGATATTTGAACAATGGAACACGCTTTAGAAAGAATGTCACCAAAATTGATCCATAGCCAAATTTTTTGAGTTTACCCATCTTGCACTTGGTAAGTTGGTCTCTCATATTGCCCAGTAGTCCTTCACACCAGTTGAACATAGTCAAACTGAGGCAATCCATTACATATTGGAATTGGGATTTTCTCATCTACTGTAGATCTTGGACCCCGACCATTTGTACTATAGTGTAGATAATTATTCTTAATGGAATATTTGTGATGCCTTTGATGTCTATCTTCCTGCTTTTTTCTTGCGGGAACCATGGAAATTTCTATCTATTTGCATGTGAGTGCTCTCTCCTCCAGCATAAGGACTAGACAATTGAACTCATTTTCCTCTCTTGGAAAAAAGAATGATGAAGTATATGTCTATAACTTCTATGTCAAGCTCTTGGTCCCGTATTATAAACATATGATGGTCTACATCCCACCATCCTACCAAGTATTGCAATAACTCCACTTGGGTTCTGATCCCAGGGGTATGAAAGAATTTAAGAAATCCACATGCACAAAGATCCCTTATGCAATTAGGATCTTGTGACACTTGATGATTGTCTACTTCATCACCTCTTTATTTCCACTCAATAGCCATTTTCTTCGAGAAATAACCTGTAAAACATCATTGCACAGGGTTTTAATTAGATTCCATGGAGGAAAATTTGCAAAACAATTAGTAATTTTGGATATTTATTGAAAATTCTAATTCACGGTTCCAACGCGCTATCTCTATTTTTTTTCGTGCTTCCAACACGATGGCACTATTAAGCTCATGGAGGGCAGTGCGATCCCGATGGGTAAAATTCGTGTTGGCCGCCTTTGACTCATTTTTTATTCAAACCCTCATAGCTACCTATTCTATGGGTTAATTTACTTGAAATTACTATTTAATTACAGAGGAAAGACGAATCTCTTACCTGTGATAGATGGTTCGCTGAATGGTGCACTGGATCGATCACACTCTGATCGAAATATGGATTAGGGGCAAAAATTTGCTCAAAAACCAAAGTGCTCAGAATCATTCAAAACCTAAACAACCACATCCATCTCAGTGATACAATCCCAACGCAAATATTTTCAATCAAAATATAGCTCGTATGAGAAATATATCACATTATGATTGTTTTGTCAAATAAGCAAAATTCTGGGTACAAGGCTAACTAGGATGCTGACTAGGCATCCATACAACCCAGTTAGCAAAAATAATATTCCAAGGAATATTCCCAAAATATTCCAACAGGTGGCTCAATCGAATGGTGACAATCGTTGGCACATTATTTTGTCAAGGGAATTGAGGTGGACCAATGAGAGGCTGACACGTGGTAAGCCCGGAGGCAGGCATTGAGGTGGAACAATGAGAGACTAACATGTGGCAAGCTCAGAGGTTGCCACATGCCTCTCAAAGGTCATGTAAAATGTTTTGGCAGGCTAGGGAATTGAACCCACAACCTCGCTTGCACAATCCCCATGCTCCATCACTATGCCACACACATGTTACTTAACAAATATGGGGCACAAATTCTATTTCAAGAGATGCATGTGGCGGATTGGGAGGTAACCGCTAACCTTAACCTCTGCATGTGACCAACCTTGAAACTATAAGCCAACACTAACACTAACCACAAGGGTTAGTGCTAGTTAAACATGACTATCACTTAATTAATTTCGGATTTAGTTGGTGGCAGTTTGGCAGGTCCGACAAATTCGACACTACAAATTTGGCAGGATTAACTAGAGTTTCTCAAGATTTGGTGGAGTTTTTCTAGGGAAAACTGAAGATACCATAACCTCTTCAATTTTCGACCAATTTTGGCTCAGAAACAGTGATTCCTAGATGATTTGGATGCTTTGAAAATAATGGAATAGGTTGCAGAGGCATAAAGGCACTTCTGTATGTGCTTTTTCTACATCAAAGTTTAAGGAAGCCTAGGGCCACCAGGAGAGGAGGTCAAACCTAGATCAACTGAAGTCCAACTGCAGAGCTTGGATAATAATTTTTGGGGTTTTTGGGTCTTCTAAATACAATGGAGAAGGTTGCAAAGCCATTGGAGCACTGTAGGTGCATGTAATCAAATAATTTACCATTAATCCAAAGAGGGCCTAGACATTGAAGTAGGTCCAAGGAGATGTAGCCTAGGAGGGGTGAACTCATTTATCAACTTTGTGTTATGAGTTGTCGTGTTTTACTTCTCTATAATTTAACATTGTATATGTGTTTTAAACAACCAATTAATCTCATAAATTGCTCATAAAAGACACTCAATACTTGACACATAATCCTTCACATTTTGGTTAATATGAGACGATCCTAAACAATTTTTTTTTATTACTGATGAGGGAGCTTGCATAACATTAACAAGTTTGCCCAACATTTAGATGATACTCCTTGCCTAAAGATCGGGGAAATTTAGGGAAAAATGTTCTCTCCAATCTGTAAAATGACATGGTAAATTTATTTTTACTTTTGGAGTTTATATAAACTTTTAAAAGTATTTTTTACCATTTAACGCATATTTTTACCTATATTTGTATATTTTTCTCGAACTGAGTAATGTTTATTCACATGTGTAGCAATAAGCTATTACTATTTTTTTAACAACATCTTTCGGAAAAAAATCACATAGGAGAAAATCTTGTCGACTCGTTTCGAACCAACTAGTGTGGTTCATCTTCAGGACAAGATGAGGAATCAGATCCAGGAAATGTAATAAATAGATGAAGAGAGATGCTAACTAGCCATTATTGAGTAACAACTTGTTTGACTAAGGGTAAAAATAAGTTAGGGATTTGACCTATTTATATCTATATATATTATATAATTATATATATATATATATATATATATATATATTATTTATATATTATATTTATATATATATATATAGTATTATATATATAGTTTATATATATATATATTATATAATTATATTATATATTCTAATTATTTGATAAAATAATGTTATAATATGTTATTAGTGAATTGATTAATTTTATTAAAACTTTCAAAACCTATCACCTATTATATAAGATATATTCCAAAATATTAAAATAATGGTAAACCTAAACCATATTTAAAAAAAATTAGAGTCAAAAAATAAATAATAGGTGGATAATAATATTCTAAAATAAAAATAATATTCAAAGTTAAACTAAAATGTTTTAGGGGAATAATAATAATAAATAATATATAAAATAAAAATATTAATAAAATATATATTTATATATATATATTAATAAATGAAAAAGGAACTCCCTTGGAGTCATCTTTCAACTCTTTTCTAACTCTCAAAATATGAAAAGATTGTCGAGCACTTGTATTTTCAAACTAGTAAAATTAAATGAAAAGACGTCTACTCAATATAATTTTAACCCTTTTCCGGACTGAGATAGACTAGTTATGAAAAAGGAATACCTTAGTCACACATGGCTAAGAGGTTCTCTTGAGTATTATTTTCTACCTTTTCAGACTTAAGAGACTCTCTATGAAAAAGGACATTTGGAGTTTTCTTTTTGCCTCTTTTTCAAACTCTCTAAACATAAAAAAGATGTCAATTTACCCCTCCGCCGGACTCATAAAACTGAAACAACAAAAAAATTGTCACCATGAAGAGACCGAGCTACTCCTTCCTAGGGCTCATTAAAAATACTAGGATGGATTCATTCGAAGAATGAAATTATACGACAAGCATATGGTATCCTCTTCAAGCTTGCGATTAAAAATAAAGAGGTACTCACTAGAAATAATGGGGAAATGGAAGGAAACATATATCCTATGTTTTGTATAAAAGGAAACATGTTACTCTTGAACATGACACTTATTTGTATCTCATGTCGGGTTTGGGTTATCCTCACACCATCACTTGCTTTATTGGGTTTTGGGGCATCCGTTTTCCTCTCATGTGATTATATTCTACTGCCACCATGACCTTTAATCCTATTTTGAGTCAAAGCTGCCAAATTCCAAAGTTGTGTCACCGATATGTTCAAGAGAAGTCCCATCTACAATTCAAACCACTTAAACCTTGTTTGAATTTTCTGCAATAATCCTGAATCATTCTTGCCAAATCTATGAAAACCTATGTTTCATGTCGATGATGTGGTAAACATTATGGCCCTCCCTCAACAAATCACTTCCATGTCTTCTCTAACTCATTATCTAAGAAGGTGATCTAGAAACTCCCTTTCAGTACCTTGGAGCTAGCATGCCATAATGGAAGGTTCTTCACGGTTGACAATAGGTTCACATCACTGGCCTTCGATCAAATTCTTCTGTGAGTGTTCGACTTCAACTTCATTTCTCACACTTGTGGATTGTGTTGTTGTACCTTGAGAGACATCCCCATCATTGGTGGTTTCTCTCGTGCCTGCTAACAGTTTACATCATTGACCAGTAATCAAGTGGTTTCTACCATGTTCGACTCTGACGTATTTATTCACATGGTGTAGAGCCTCATGAATGCTTCATTTTGACACTCTTCCTTACCAATTTTTCCTCTCTTTGACCATCATCATCAACTTAAAAGGCATCAAACTACAAGGTTTTTGGCACGGGAAGGTATTTAATTGCCTTATCTTTCATATTTAATAATGTTCCTTATTATTGAATTAATGTTTATATTAGCTACAAAATTCATGCAATTTTGCAGCTAATTTATGTTTCTTTAGCCGATTCCAAGATTTATCAGGAATCGAGGTGCCAGCCAAGAGGAGAAAGATATGAACAGGTGGATATTGATCCCTTTAATGATTTCTTCCTATTCATTCGAACCAGATCATCAAAGGATTGTTTGATTGCATGGTCAAAGGGTAAAAGTTGACATGTTGTTGAATAGGTGAGCGAGAGTCCAAAAGCCTTGTGCTTCACGATTTGCTTTGCCAAATAAAAAATCATGAGCAAACGATATTTTGATATCTGTTAGAAGTTAAAATTAGAACTCTGTTAGCTAGGGTAGGCATAAAATCCTCGAACAATTATTGAGACAAGATTTTACAAATACTTTGCAACAAACATGAACAAGCGATTAATTTTATATGTGACAGTATTGTTTTAAACTCTATTTTTACATGTTAATGAAGAATGAAGTTTTGATGCATAACTGACTGTTCGATTAAAGTTATGAGACCACCTGTTTTTGGAGGGCCCTTGCAAACAACGAAGGTTTTGCATTTTCATATCTTTTCTTTAGCATTTGTTGCAGTTACGTACATGCTTTATAATAGTTTTTCAGTGTTGATTTCAATTAGATAGCGATAACAAGATTTCACTAATCATTCTTTTCAAGTTGATTTATAATGATGCTAATTGTAGTATAATCGTTTTTCATAGATTTCGTTATAGTTTCATTTCAGTGTATTTTATTTCAGAGCATGAGTGATTTCTTTACAGTTTTCATTTCAAAGCATGAGTGATTTCTTTACATTTTTCATTTCAAAGCATGAGAGATTGATAATGAGAAAATGTGTAGCTTTCATTTTAACTAGAAGTAAAATTCTGATGCAGGAGAAATTAGTTCAAAAATATCATTGTATTTTAATAAGGCATAGGGGGTCTTGTGTTTCCAAAGAAGTTGGTTTCCTAAGTGTGAGTTAATGTAATTATTTAGACTTTTGAGTGATTTTAATGAGAATAGGATTTAATTGAATATTGTGAGACATATTTGTAAATATTCTCAAATGTAGGAGAATACGAGGGATTTAGGATAGTTGAGAGACTGAGGGATTTGAGAATTGATTATAAACCTTGGATTAGGAGTTAGTTCATGATTTTGTGGATTGGAGAGGATCCTTAGGGATGAGGAAGAGATTTTAGGATTTTGTTGAGGAGTTTATGGATCTAAACCAGAAATTGGTTTTAGAATCCCTTTGTATAAATGTAAGCCTAAAAGGTAAAGTCAAAGGTGAGATAGGTTAGATGGTTCGATAGATAACCAAGCTAATTAGAGGGTGACTGTAAGCATACGAGAAGATTGTAAACATAGGCTACTAATTAGAAGAATCAGGCTAGAGAGGGACGGAGAGTTTCAATATGTAATCATTTGTTTATATTTTTATATACAGAGAATTCGATTATGAGTGTGTAAGTGTGAGATTCAATATAGAATGATAAATTATGTGTGTATCAAAGATTCTATATAATATGTGTATGCAGGTCGAGTTTGGCAGAATACACAGTGAAGAAGAACGAGACAACAGATCGTAATGGACCTTTGAAACCATTCGAAGAACCAAAGTAATGTTCTGGAGGCACTGTGTTAAATAACATGCAAAGTTAAGCTCAGGAGGGAGTTGCGCAGCAGAACAACGAAGGATGAAGGACCATGAAGTAACCCGAGCTGCATAGAAACATTGAAGAAATGTCATAAACCCCAAGTAAAGAGATGGTTGAGAAGTAAAGCATTGATGCACGGGAACCATTGGATCTAACAGATCAATGGACGTGATCAAGTCACATGGAACGAAGCTATTAATATCGCATCACAACTTATCACAGGAGTGAATGAACCGACCTTAAGGGAATTGTGATTGTGATATGCGAGATCATCGACCGTTGGATTGGATGCTCTGATCAATAGTGGGGAATAGTTGTTGAATCCCGCATCGCAACATTCCAATTGTGTATGAACTTCGGCCCCAAGCAAGTGCGATATGCGATTGGATTTCCGATGTGATTGGAGATTTGATCACATCGCAAATATCTATGGGAGATAGACCTTAGCCATTAACCAATGCGACATGCGAAGGTGCGATGGAGCAAGCAATAAATATTGGGATATGTGATGTAAGCGGACCAAGGAGTATTTCGAAGTGCGATAGAACAGTGGACCCAAAAAAGTAAAGACTGCAGTTTATGTTTATTGAAGTCTGGGTGTTTTATTGCATCCTGGATGTGAAAGGAGAAGTCTTAAGAGTCTCATGAAACCCTAAGAGTGTGATTGCGATAAGGCATGCATTGAGAAATTTGCAGAGTCTGAGGAACAAGCGGAAAGGTATGGTTTACATATGTTTATTGTGATTTCTATTATAAAATATTCATAATAGAAATGAAGCCCCGATAGATTGTTCATGTGGTAAGTCCAAATATAACTAGAGTATAAGAGTGGGGATGGTTATATATATGTGTGTGTGTGTGTGTGTGTGTGTGTGTGGCAATAACGTTAAGAATGTTTAATAGGTGGGCATTAAGGATTGAATAAGGGGTTAATGAAGGTTTATGAGGATTAGATAAACAACGCCTGATAGAAAGAATTAATTAATGGGAAGACTAGGCTAGTTTAATGAATCATTCCATAGAGACTTAATAAAGGTACCTTAATCCATTATTCATTATTGAAGATTTTACTCGGTAGATAGTTAAATTCCTAGGGAAAAATAGATATAGGCATTTTGACATGCATACTATGGGTATACGAGGGTTTTCCTGCGTCAAATTCATTTTTGGTTTTAAGCAAAGGATTGCTAGAATATTAGATGGATAATTCTACTTTTAGAGATTAAATTTGTGTTGCAATAAATTAGTTAAGTTCTCTTAATTTAATGAGATAGTATGAGTTTGCTTTAGTTTCATTTTGCAAGTATGAAGATAATTTTTTATTTCATTAGAAAGGAATGAAGAAATTTTAGGAATTTTTGAATGTGTTAAATTCATTTTCTTTAAAGAGTAAGATAGGAATGCAAAAAATCCTTAGAAGTAATTTTCAATAACCCAATCATGCAAATTAATAATTTGATTTAATAAAAAGGAATTATAGCATATATAGTGCACTTTTACTTCACAAGTTTACCAACTTTGGTCAATAATTTATGTAAAAATTTAAGACAACTGAATTGAAAAAAATTTTGGAGTCATTTCTAGGGAAGTGTAAATATATGTCTTTGTCTTTTTCATTTTGATATTAAAAAAAAAAAACATGATATGCATAGGGAAAGAGACTCTAGGGGTAGATTTGTAGGTAGAGGTAAGATTTTAATTCCAACAACATCACTTACCTCACCATGACCTCATAGTGCTACACCACCCACACAAACTCAAATTCCATCCATAGCAGGCAAACAAAAATTCCCTGAGGTATTACAATCAGAAATTCAACCAACAGATTCACCAACTTCATCAATAAAAGCCATAATAGAAGAAGAATATCTAATATCTCCAATAACAGGAGTAATTTTCCTATCTTCAATTGGAGAACAACTTCTAGCTCAAGAACTGGAAGTTCCTGTTGAAGAAGAGGAAGAAGAAACTTATTTAACAAACCATTGATAGAAGAAGCAGAGGAACGAGAGGAAGCTGAAAACCCAAATTTGGAACCAAAACCCTATATTAGTTATGAGGAATCTATAATGGCTAGAGAAGGGGAAGGAGAGGTACATAATGTGAATGGTGAACAACCTAAGATTGGAGGAGGAATAGGAGGAAACAGGGGAGGTGGAAGAGGTGGAGGAAGAGGAAGAGGGAGAGGAGAAGATATAAATCCAAAACCATTTAGATTTCCTATCCTCAATGAAGCTACAACTGTGACAATGAAAATATATATCAACCTCTATCCTTCCAAATTTTCATGGACTAAGGAGTGAAGATCCTGAAACATTTCTCTTTGAATTTGAAGTCTTGTGTAGATCATATGATTATTTGCGTGATGCTCAAAAGTTGAAATTATTCCCTACAACCCTTAAAGATCCAACATTAAAATGGTTTATGGGTTTAAGAATAAATTCCATAAGCACATGGGAACAAATGAAAACTACATTCTTAGAGAAATATAAGGACTACTGTATGCCCCATAATATTAAGGATGAAGTCTTTAAAATGGTACAGAAAGAAGATGAAAATCTTGAAGACTTCGATGAAAGATTTTCTTATAATGTTAAAATGGAAAAAATGCTTAATCTAGATGAGGAAACTTTGAAAGCTCTCTTATTGAAATCCATTAGAGATGACTGGATTGATCTTCTTAATGTAATGGGTAAGGGAGAAATTTCTCGGTTGTCACTTGGAGAAAATTGTGAGTTATGCATACACATTTCAAGAGGCAAAGCAAGAACTGGGAAAAATCCAAGAGATCCTCTTTTATCAAGGATTAATAAATCTGCAACTGGGACAATAAGTAGATAAGAATTAGGTAATTTGCTTGATAGTTTTAAAAAATATATTTTAGGGAATCTTAGTGAAAAATTCTACACCCTTAGAATAAAAAACAAGCAAAAAGATGAAAATGCTGCATTGTCCACTTTTTGCCCTAACTGTAGAAATAAACATGCCTTGAGAGAATGTCCTCTTGATTTAAAAAGTGTAGAAACTTGTGTTATATGTTTGGAAAATCATGATACAAAAGAATGTCCCTAAATACCAGGTCTTAAAGTTGTCTATCAAGAAGAAGGAGTATCAAATCAGGGAGACCCTGTTTGTTTTATTGCTAAAAGACTATGACATAATCCATAACGAAATACAACTCAAGGTTTTAACACTCAACCATTTGCACAATCATCACAAAGTAATTGGACTGCCCCAATGCCTTGGTAATATTGGCCACAACCATGGTCATAAGGATGAAAAAATCATTATGGAAAGTACCCTCAATATCCTAAATATCCACAATTTCAACAATCACATCCTACTTTTCCTCCACAATATTATCCTCAACCTATTCAACAAACACAAGCCCACAATTTGAATCCACAACTTTCATTACCATTTCCTCAAAGACCAAACCAATTACCTTCCCAACCACTTCCAAATCTGAATAATAATAAAAACCCACAACCTCTTTACAATATGGAAGGACAAAATTTCCAAACTTACATGATAACTCCACTAGATCTAAACAATGTCAAACTTAGATCTGGTAGAGTATTTGAGAAAAAGTTCACGTTAGTTATTATTTAGGAAATTGAAAGGATCTATGAAGAAGAGATGTATCTTAATGAAAAATAAAAAACTCAAAAACCAACACATCCAAATAACTCAACTCCTATTATGGAACAACCTTCAGTATCTGTTTCAAAACCACCTTTTCCCGAGAGATCGAAAATTGATGAAGGAATAGAAAATAAGATTTTATTGCCTGATTATGGTATGTTAGATGAACTAAAGAATGATTTCATAAAAATTTGTTTGCTACAATCCATTAAGGAAATACCAATTTTTTCAAAGACAATTAGAGAGTTGAGCATAAAGAAACCAAGAAGAAAAAGAAAAGAAGTCAAAAGAATCCAACTAGTCGAGAAAATTGCAGATGTCATGATGGGTAAAACAACAATTAAAAAATATATTGATCCAGGAAGTCCCATTGTGAAGATACACATCAATGGTTTAGAGATCCCAAATACATTGATTGATCTAGGAGTAGCTATAAACATCACGAGTAAACAAACTATGAATCAACTAAAACTTCCTAATCTTCAATATACACCTACATTGTTACAATTAGAAGACATATTTGTAATCAAACCTGATGGTGTATTAGAAGATATATATATATATATATATATATATTATTATTATATATATATATTATATATATATATATATATAATATATATATATATATATATATATATATATATATATATCCTTAGATTCTTGGGAATATCCAGTTGATATCATGATTTTAACACCCAAGAATAACTTAGGAGGGAATTCATTGATTTTAGGAAGACCATGGTTGGCTATAGATGATGCTTTCATAAATTGTAGATCTGGTGACACGTTTATCTCTGATGGAAATTCCACAAAGAAATTCACACTATATCCACCTGCAAGAACAATGATAGAAGTTGAAAATGAAGAATGGTTAGATGATGGCATTGATATAAGACCAATCTTTGCTACTTCACAAATAGGTGAGGAAGATCAAATTTTGAATTTAATGGAAAATAATGAATCTTCATCATATTGTGAATCTAGTCAGAGTTTTCAAGAATAATGCAATATTGAATATTTATCATCTCGTCAACTATCCTTGCATTCTATGGAAAAATTTGGCAATTCCACAATTGAAATCTTTCTAGGAAAAATTTTGAAAGAGTTTCAAAAGAAAGAACTAATAAAGATGTTACAAGAACATTCCTCTGCTTATGCATGGGAATATACTGACATGAAGGGAATTGATATTGATACTTTTATACATCATATATACATTTAAGAAAATTCCAAACCAATTCAACAACCTCAAAGAATAATGAATCCAAATTTAAGGGAAATTTTTAAGGAGGAACTACAAAAACTGTTGAATGTGAATTTCATCTATCCAATATCAGATAGCCAGTGGGTTTCACCCTTAGTAATTGTTCCTAAAAAGAATGGAAAATGGAGAAGATGTATTGACTATAGGGAATTGAATAAAGCCACTTAAAAGATCACTTTCTACTTCCTTTCATAGATTAGGTTTAGATATATTGGCGGGAAAGAAATATTTCTCATTCTTGGATGGTTTTATCGGGTATAGTCAAATCCAAGTAGCTATAGAAGACCAATATAAAAATACCTTTACCTTCCCATGGGGAAATTATGCTTATCGAGTACTTCCTTTTGTATTGTGTAATGCACCTGCAACATTCCAAAGAGAAGTATTAGGCATTTTTTCTAATCTAATTCATGATTGTGTTGAAGTGTATATGGACGGTTTTATAGTTTATGGAAATTCTTGTGAAGAATCTCTTAAAAATTTGGAAAAAGTTCTCATCAGATGTAAAGAGGGAAATCTCTCATTAAGCCATGATTTTTTTTTTTTAATGATGTTTACTGAGGTAATCTTTTTAGGACATCATATTTCAAGAAATGGAATTAGAGTGGACACATCTAAAGTAGAAGTCATTTCTAAATTATCAATTCCAACTTGTCAACAAGATTTTAGAAGTTTTCTTGGTTTCATTGGTTATTATAGAAGTTTCATAGAAAACTTTACAAAAATTGCATCCACACTTTTCAAACTGCTCACAAAAGACTATGAATTCAATTGAAATTTTGATTGCCAAAAGGCCTTTGAAACATTAAAGGAGAAAATCTATGAAGCACCCATTCTTAGAGGACTAAACTAGAAACTACCTTTTCACATTTCAGCTGATGCTTCAGAAACAACTTTAAGAGCTGCACTAGGACAAAAATATTTAACTCCTTATGCCATTTATTACACCAGGAAAAATTTGACTCCTGCAGAGTTAAATTACATTCTAACATAAAAGGAGTTTTTAGTTGTTGTCCATGCCATCAATAAATTCAGACATTACATTACTGGCTATGAAACTTTTGTACATATAGATCATTATGTGATTAGGTACTTAATGAATAAACCTGTCACTAATGGAGAATTACAAGATGGTCGTTGTTGTTGCAAGAGGTTAACATCACTATTTTGGATCGACCTTAGAAACAAAATACAGTTGTTGTCTTTTTGTCTAGGATTTAAAATGATAATAATGATGTACCTGTAGAAGAAAATTCCCCCGATGAATATATTTTTGCAGTATATTCTAAATCACCTTGGTTTGCAGATATTGCTAATTATTTGGCTACAGGGAAGTTACCATCATATTTATCTCCTCAAGAAAACATGATGGTAATTCAAACTAGTGCATCTTATTCAAGAATAAATGAAGAATTGTATAAAACAAAGCTAGATCTGTGATGAGCCCCAAAAATGGATAATTATATGGGCTCATTCAACCTACTAATTCGACTTAATCCACCATTCTCATTAGTTTATTGCATGTTTTTTATTATATTTATGCTAATAGAGTGAATTGGGTTAGTCATTATGCCAACAAGTCTAATGTGTGCTTTGTGTAGTCTTTTTGGTCAATTTGGAGACACAATCAAAGGTTTTAATTAGCATTTGGCAGCCAAATTCGTGGGAGAACAAGGGAGAGGATTTGTAGGAAGGTGTCCCCTTCATTTATGGGCCCTTACCTCGAATTATCCACCATCAGCTCGGAGTTCAAGGGCCACCAAATAAATTATCACAAGGGTAGCCGAGCAAGTGCTAGTAAAAGTGTTGTTAACTACAAGTTTTGGCAGCCGAGTCCCTAAAGTTTAGGAGGACTGTTGGGGTCCTCAATTTGTATAAATAAGAAGGCTCAGGGCCTCATTTTGGTGAGCCAGTAGTTAGTCATTTTGTATTCATTTTGTAGTCATTTTGTTGTTCGATTTTTAGGCAATAGATTAGCTTTACTTTCAACACATTTTCAAGTTCTCCTTGTGGACATTTTTCGGAATGTAACATTTCTTTTGATCAATAAAGATGAATCCAGCTTTGCACCAGCTCTAAATCTCTCCTAGGGGGCTGTAGCTCTTGGGGTTGGGCCCATCTCAAGCGTCCAATACCTCCTTTGTTTACCTTTATGTGTTTTTGCTGCATTCCTAAAAGAAAATTTGCTATTTAGATTTAAATCTTGTTTTGTTATTTAGATTTATTTTGATGATTAAAGTAGCTTTTCATGTTTAGATTTGTTTGATAAGTAAATAACAGGAAAAAGCTCTAGAAAAAGGGCCAACAAACACCTTTGGTTTCACCTCTCCCTCATTGGATCAAGGGCTGGAATTGAAGTAACCGTGCTGTCCCAAAAAAACACTAGTTTGCTTTACCATGCAATCCTCAGTGTACTGTTTTCATTTGCAGAAATTAATTATGGGTTTGGATATCTGAAAATTTTCTTTGCATAGTTGATGTACATGGTTTTCTTCCCAAATAAAGCTGCTGTTCATTTATGTTGTTGATGGTTAGACTAGATTAGTTCAAGATTTGATCATTTGCAAGCCTTTGTTGATTTGATCGAGGTACATCGTGCACGACATCTCCTCCATTCTTTCATCCACCCAAAGTATCATCTGAGCCACCTGTTCTGTCTCTCAGCTAAGTTTCTCATCTCCCATCTATCCTTTTTGTCCACGTAACCCTACCTTCTTGCTCATCATTGCCTTAGCCTTCTTCAAGCCAAGTCAGCCTTCTACACCTCTTCACTGCTCCATCCACCAGTCCTTAGGCCATTTTAGACCCCTATCCTACCTCCAGGTCCATCCATGCACCTTCCCTCACTCATCCATCCCCTAAAAACCGATTTCCAAACATCCTGTAGAAATTCTGAAACATCCTATAGAAATTCTGAAACATCCTGTAGAACCCCTGCAGACTTCTTGTAGAAGCTCACAAATGAGGCTTCTTGATAGCCAAACTTTGTGGAACTCTCTGGAAGAGTGTTAGGGACTCCTTAGACTCTCTTTGAACCTTCCCAACCTTTTGCAAGCATTTCCTCTCACCAATCCACCTCTGCACAGTCAAAAGCTAGTTAAAAGCACATGCATGATAATTCTGACAACTTATTCAAAAATACAAAAAGATGGTTCTTTCAGATTCTGCTGTAGACATAGCTTAGATACATGCATTTCATCTTCTTAGAAGTCAATGGCATCTCATTAAGTAGCTTGCATCTTCCTTCTTGCATCATTAGGACTAGCTGGTAGAATTAGGGTTTTCTAGGGTTTGCGTTTCTTTTTAGCTTTCAGTTTCTTTCCGCAAGTAGATTAGCTTCCTTTGAGTTAGCTTTCATCCATTAGTTAAAAAGCTTCTTCTAAGAGCTCATAGAAGCTGGCTTAAGCTCCTAACAGACTTGTGCCAGCTAACCAAGTGACAGCTGCGGCAAGAGCTAGTACTTGTGCATACAGCACCGTCGCTTCCAGTTTGTTACGAACAACCGGGTTGATAAAATTAAAGAAGGGAGTCCCAAGAGTTGCAACATTATCACTGCAATACTGGGGCCCACCACCTTTTTGGCGCCGTTGCCGGGGAAGCGTCAGAGTATTGGTGATTGTTTCTTTTCTTCTATTTTCTCCTACAACCTTCTGCTAAGTAGTTTATTTCATTTCCATTCTGCAATTTCATTTCCGCAAAAGTAGAGTAGACATTTCCCGCTTTCATAGATTAGCATTTCAATTCTGCAATTTCAATTCCGCAAGTGTAGCTTAGCATTTCATTCCTGTGATTTCGTTTCAGCAAAATAGATTAGTCCTTTCCTGCTTTCCTTTTAATTCCGCATTTTCATTTCAGCAAGATAGTTAGTTGCAATTCAATCTATTTCAGTTTGCAGGTACAAATAGAAAAACAAAAACAAAAATCAACCAAAAATATTTCTTTTCATGCCTTGTAGGAGTAGAGATAAGTTAGAAAAATGATTGCACAACACCCCCACTGCTTCACACAACCAACATTCTTTCTTCTTCGATGGCTGTGATTAAAGAGCCCTTAGGTGGACAGCAAGACATATTTGAAGAACCTCAAGGGAAGAAGAAGAAGAAACCATTCCTCTGGAGCAAATGGCTACAAACATAAATATTGGGAGCAGTGCCTTGTCTGAGAATGAATTTTCAAATCATATGGAAGATTTCAAGAGTGATATGAGGCAGTTTCTTGCCATGCAACTAGATAACTTACAGATCCAAATGAAGCAAGAGGAAGCCAAGAGGGCTTTGGCTATCTTTTGTCCCAGGTGCACTAGAAAGCATCCTAGGCACGAATGTCCATTGTACTCCATAGAAGTGTGTTTTGTCTGTGAAGAATACCATCCTACAGAACAGTGCCCTTCCTTGCCTATACTTAAAGCTTCATATCAAAGGGCCAAAGAAGTCATTGAACGGCTCTATTTCATGAACCAAAGGAGGTCACATAGACCCATACCTTACTAGCAGGAACTGCAAGGGACATCCAAGACCTATTACGACCCCTATCAAGCCACTTTCATGCCTTCTTGGGGTCCCCCTGCTCATCCTTCCTGGTTCACACCTCCTCCTTGTTCCTTCACAGATCCATATTATGCCCAACCAGTTGCTCATTCATTTCACTCTTATGTTCAACCACAACCTCAGTGGAATGCGCCTCATCAGGGGTGGAGGCCCCAGTACAACACTCCTCTCGCTAATTTTCCTCCACCGCCTGCTCAACCAAGGCAACCCAAAATTCCTGCCCAACCACAACCCCATCCACATCCATCTCAAAAATACACCTCCACTCAACTATCCATACCACCATTTCCAAACCCGCATATTGGAATAGCTCAACCCAATTGCAAAGCTGAGGCACAACATGTCCAAATGACTCCTCTTGAGATCAATGATCTTCACCATAGCTCAAGAAGAGTATTGCCAAACAGAGATTTTATTGACAACATTGAAGGAGCAAAGGCAAAAGAAGATTCAAAAGAAAAGATCAAAGAACCATGTGCTACACTTGATGAAGAGAAGGCATCAAAATCAGAGGTCGAGAGAGTTCCCTCATGGTTACCATCAAATCCTCCATGTATTCAAGAGAAAAATCAGCAAAAAGAGGAAGATGTGAAGGTCATGATAGAAGAAGATACGGAGAATGATCCAGATCAGCAAAAGGGCCAAGGATATCAGAGCTATATTGAGATATGGTTTCAGACGGCCACTAAGTTGCAGCAGTACTCTCTTCTTCACCTATGCCTAATCCTTTCAAAGTCAAATCATTTGGTCTCTGAAATCCGGATAGCTATCAAAGCATGCATTTCAAGCCTCCACATAATTTTGTCTCTAATCTCGATGTGCACATGGCTCCATTGGAAGTATTCTTATACTTGAGAATGA
This sequence comes from Pinus taeda, assembly GCA_000404065.3. NCBI lineage: Eukaryota > Viridiplantae > Streptophyta > Pinopsida > Pinales > Pinaceae > Pinus > Pinus taeda. The sequence continues at coordinate 20,248 of APFE030154557.1, read as the reverse complement.
TTTTGTTTTTCAAGTAGGGTAGGGTAGAGAAAAAAAAGAAAAAAAAAAAAGGAGAAAAAAGAAAAAAGAAAAAAAAATGAAAAAATGGAAATAAGAGGAAAAATCTAAGGTGAAAACCTCCTCAGAGGCGCCTTGGATTGGCTCATTGATTGAAAACCTCCATGAGGCGGTCAATGGGTTGGAAAAAAAAAAGAGAAAAGAAAAAAGAATAAGATCCTTGGGTGAAAACCTCCCTTGGAGGCGCCTAGGGCAGGCAATTAGGGTGAAAACCTCCATGAGGCGCCCTAGTTGTTTTTCAAAAAAAAAAAGAGAAAAAGAAAAAGAAAAATAAACCTAATTTCCATTGACTAATTGCAGGTTGCAAGAAGGACATTGCAGGTCAGGAGGATCGTTGAAAAAAAAGACAGAGGAAGTTCTGGGCCTTCTACAAGAAGCTATAGGCATTTCTACAGGAAGTTCTATCTTTCTACAGGAAACATCTTGTAGAACCTTTGGACGAACCAAATTCAATTTTAAAAGGGAATCTAATAGTGGGAATCTGTTGGTTAGGCCTGCAAGCACCTCTGTGTCCATCCCTCGCCTTTCTCCATCATTTTCCCACCTTATTGTGCTTCTGCATTGTGCTTCTACAGGAAGTTCCTGTAGAAATTGTAGGAAGCTAGAAATGGATTTCAAAAAGGTGGTTTGGCGAACATGGTAGCTTCCTAAAGGGTTCAAAAGTCCTCTTGCAATCTTCAATCTCCTCCTCCATCATCTCCATACCTGCATCACAGCCCAAGTTCATTTTTCTTACCATGCAACAAAACTGCAGAATGCCTTGAAGCAAAAATACCTAGAACATAATTTGTTTTTTCCATAACTTGAAAACCGTGCATCCTTTTACAAAACTGTTTTACAGAGAGTTGTATAGGGATCATGGCAACGTGCCCAAGCAATTTCAACCAATTTCGATGCACGATTTCCAAGAAATCAGCCTCCATCACCTTCAGCAATTTTTGCATTTTCTCCATATCTGTGCATCCTTTTCAAAACCTGTTTCATGGGGAGATGCATATGGGTCATAGCAACCTACCCAAGCAGTTTCAGCCAATTCCGATGCACGGTTTTCGAGAAATTGATCTCTGAAATCTTCATCCATTTTCCATTTTTCTCGAAATATGTGCATCCATTGATCGCAATTTGGCTATGGGAGGTGCATCATGATTATAGGAACATGCTCAACAAGTTTCAAATCGATCTGATCTATCGTTTGGGAGCAATGGCGAAAACAAGTTTCGGTCCTGTGAAAATTCAGCAGCAGCAGCTTGAGGGTGCAGATCTGAACGTGGAAATGAACTCCTGCAGCTTAGATCCAGCTAGAGGATACCTGCACAAGCAAAATAACCACACATTAGATAGCAAAGAGCTTATAGCATAAAGGAGCCATCATGCAACCACCGAAACAGATGCATGTAGCAGCAAAAAGCACCTCACAACAACCATTTGACTTCAGGTACGTGAATAAAACTTGTTCCACTATTGCATGAATCTAATCTAAGAACTGCATGAACGAATGAGATGTGGGGATTCATCCAGGAAGCTAGCCATATTCGATTGCACTCGTCCAAGCAAAAATCACGCAGCATACGTGTATAGTCATTCACGTGGAAGTTAAAAAACATAGGCAGTGGTAGACGTGTTGAACTCCAACGCACAGGGCATCAATTGATTAACAAATAGAAGAAGACATGCAGTTCATAACATCACTGCAGTTCGAAAAATCCAGTGCACATGTTTTTTCCACCTCACCACAAATCCCGCAGCAATTAAAGACGGCTCAGCTGAAACTCACGAACTGTTGTTCATTTGCACTTGACTGAAGTATGCATCCTCTGCTTCCACAAAATGATGAACTAGTCATCCTCCACTAGTTTCTACCTGTTTTTGAAATTATCCCGCGTAGGCTCTCTCAGAGGCGCAGGGGCACTCTACAGGCGTTTCTACAGGAAACATAGAAAACAACCATGTAGAAAGAAAACATGGGATTTTCGGCGAATTTCAAGCTCCAAACGAGGTAGGATTGGGGAAACTTCATTGTGCATGATTTGTTGGTGCAAAATGGTGAATTGAACATGGAATTAAATTAAAAAAATGAGAGGAAAAGTCTGCCTGCACATTGAAAAAAGGTGAAGAGTCTGCTTGCATATTTTCTGAGTTCTACACAGTTCTTTTTTTTCCCTCTGCATTCGACGTCTGGCTTCTTCTTTCTCACCTTCTTCTGAAAAGAGAGATGCAACCATATGAAATAAGCTTGTGCATAAAGAATGTGATTTTTATGTGGTTGGGGATAAACATTAGGCTCTGCACTTTGTCTGTAAGAGCCTAATTCCGTTTTGACAGTCAAGTTTTGGGCAACAACAACATTGTAACCAGGGAATTGATACAAAGTGACCTATAAACACCTAAGGGGTACTGTCTTCAACGTCCTGGGGAGGAAACCATACACAAAATTCCTTTTATAATCAGAGCATAAGCCAAAACAGAGCATTTTTCACCATGCCAGGGGGATTCATAATTCAACATTATCCATGGTTATCATGTGAACTTCCACTTCATCCAGCAGTGAAGATAGGGAACACATTGAGGCAGAAGAGAAAGCCAAGGGTAAGGAAACCTAGGAAAGATTGCCACAGAAAGAGAAAGAAGAGAAACAAGAGAAAGGCCAGGCTACCAAGCCCAAAACTGTGGGTGGAATAAAGGTACAGACGCCAAGGGAGAAACGGTTGCAAACCCGGGCAGAGAAGACTGAAAGGATGCAAACAACACCCAGGGCAACCATAGCACAAGTCAAAGAGAAGGCACCCCCAGCCAAGCAATCCAAATCAGGGAAAATTGGTTCTATAGGAAGCTAGCAGACTGTTTCTACAGGAAGCCAAAAAACTGCTTCTATGAATGAGGAAGCCAAAAGCATTCACCTAGAGAGAGCAAATTAAGATGATAGACTCAAAGACGGTTCTATAGGAATCTGAGACAGTTCTACAAGAAGCTGAGAATTCTCTACAGGAAACTCGGGCTAAGCTAAGAGAGACCAAGAAATTGGAGGAAAAGGTGGCCAAACAATCACAGGAAGAAGGAAAGACAAGGAAACATCTAAGGAACAACAAATAGAGGACAAGTTGTAGCATGAGGTTGAGGCACTAACAAAACTGCTACAAGAAAAGGAGCACATGCAGTGGGTAGAAGCAGAGAAAAAAGCATGGTTTCATGACCGAGAAGAGGACATCACTTCAGAAGCTTGGCATGATAGGGAGGCCACCAGGGCCACCAGAGATGAAGAGATAGATTAGTTGCACAGAGGATGAGCAACACTTTCAGTAGGGGGGTGATGATGAGCCCCAAAAATGGATAATTATATGGGCTCATTCAACCTACTAATTCGACTTAATCCACCATTCTCATTAGTTTATTGCATGTTTTTTATTATATTTATGCTAATAGAGTGAATTGGGTTAGTCATTATGCCAACAAGTCTAATGTGTTCTTCTGTGTAGTCTTTTTAGTCATCATTTGGAGACAAAATCCAAAGGTTTTAATGAGCACTTGTCAGCCAAATTCGTGGGGAGAACAAGGGATTTAGGATTTGTAGGAAGGTGCCCTTTCATTTATGGGCCCTTTACTCGAATTTCTCCACCATCAGCTCGAGTTCAGGGCCACCAAATCAGTTATCACAAGGGCAGCCGAGCAAGTGCTAGTAAAAGTGTTGTTAACTACAAGTTTTGGCAGCCGAGTCCCTAAAGTTTAGGAGGACTGTTGGGGTCCTCAATTTGTATAAATAAGAAGGCTTAGGGCCTCATTTTGGTGAGCCAATAGTTAGTCATTTTGTATTCATTTTGTAGTCATTTTGTAGTTCGATTTTTAGGCAGTAGATTAGCTTTGCTTTCAACACATTTTCAAGTTCTCCTTGTGGACAGTTTTCAGAATGTAACATTTCTTTTGATCAATAAAGATGAATCCATCTTTTCACCAGCTCTAAATCTCTCTTAGGAGGTTGTAGCTCTTGGGGTTGGGCCCATCTCAAGCGCCCAATACCTCCTTTGTTTACCTTTATGTGTTTTTGCTGCATTCCTAAAAGAAAATATGCTATTTAGATTTAAATCTTGTTTTGTTATTTAGATTTTTTTTGATGATTAAAGTATCTTTTCATGTTCAGATTTGTTTGATAAGTCAATAACAGGAAAAAGCTCCAGGAAAAGGGCCAAAAAACACCTTTGGTTTCACCGCTCCTTCATTGGATCAGGGGCTGGAATTGAAGTAACTGTGTTGTCCCAACAAAAACACTAGTTTGCTTTACCATGCAATCCTCAGTGTACTGTTTTCATTTGCAGAAATTAGTTATGGGTTTGGATATCTGAAATGTTTCTTTGCATAGTTGATGTACATGGTTTTCTTCCCAAATAAATATGTTGTTCATTTATGTTGTTGATGGTTAGACTAGATTAGTTCAAGATTTGATCATTTGCAAGCCTTTGTTGATTTGATCGAGGTACACCGTGCAGGGCATCTCCTCCATTCTTTCATCCACCCAAAGTATCATCTGAGCCACCTGTTCTATCTCTCAGCTAAGTTTCTCGTCTCCCATCTATCCTTTTTGTCCACGTAACCCTACCTTCTTGCTCATCATTGCCTTAGCCTTCTTCAAGCCAAGTCAGCCTTCTACACCTCTTCACTGCTCCATCCACCAGCCCTTATGCCATTTTAGACCCCTATCTTACCTCCAGGTCCATCCATTCACCTTCCCTCACTCATCCATCCCCTAAAAACCAATTTCCAAACATCCTGTAGAAATTCTTAAACATCCTGTAGAACCCTTGCAGACTTCCTGTAGAAGCTCACAAATGAGGCTTCTTGATAGCCAAACTTTGTGGAACTCTCTGGAAGAGTGTTAGGGACTCCTTAAACCCTCTTTGAACCTTCCCAACCTTTTGCAAGCATTTCATCTCGCCTATCCACCTATGCACAGTCAAAAGCTAGTTAAAAGCACATGCATGATAATTTTGACAACTTATTCAAAAATACAAAAAGATGGTTCTTTCAGATTATGTTGTAGACATAGCTTAGATACATGAATTTCATCTTCTTAGAAGTCAATGGCATCTCATTCAGTAGCTTGCATCTTCCTTGTTGCATCAGTAGGACTAGCTGGGAGAATTAGGGATTGCTAGGGTTTGCGTTTCTTTTTAGCTTTCAGTTTCTTTCCGCAAGTAGATTAGATTCCTTTGATTTAGCTTTCATCCATCAGTTAAAAAGCTTCTTCTAAGAGCTCATAGAAGTTGGCTTAAGCTCCTAGCAGACTTGTGCCAGCTAACCAAGTGACAGCTGCGGAAAGAGCTAGTACTTGTGCATACAACACCGTCGCTTCCAAGTTTGTTACGAACAACCGGGTTGATAAAATTAAAGAAGGGAGTCCCAGGAGTTGCAGCATTATGGCTGCAATACTGGGGCACACCAATATGATCATTTGAAGGTGTGTTAGAGAATATGAAGTACCAAATATATTAAAATCTTGTCATGATGGGTCATGTGGAGGACACTTCGCTAACAAAAGAACTTCCTACAAATCCATTAACCCAAAACCCTCACTCAGACCTGTCAAGAAGAGAATTCTGAGGTGAAACTCATCAACCATGGGTGTCATAGTGAGAACATAACCAAATGGTAGAAAATTTATGGAAGGATATATGCAGGTGAAAGAAATGTTGTAGAAAGCACAATGGCTAGAGTTCATGGAAAAGTTTGATGGTTTTAACAAGGAAGTAACCAAATCATTTGACAGAGCTTTTGATGGCATAGAAGTTGAAATTGGAGACATGAAATTTGCAATGACAAAATATCTTATTGTTGAAGCTACCAGACTATCAAGAATTAGAGAGAAATGGTTTAAGAATGGGAGCTTTGAAGGATAAGAATGGAAGACTTTTTTGAAAAACCCAGGTTTGGATACCACTATTTTTAATAAAGGAATTCCCAGTACAACACTTAAGGGTAAATGGAGAAATTTATTGCTAGTAATTCAGAAATTTGTCACCTGTGAAGGAAGATTTGGTTGTATGTTCTTTTACCACATTCATTTGATGCCGCATTTTCTCGAAGAGAATGAAATCAATCTTCCTTATTTTCTGTTAAATAGCTTAAGGAAAATGTCTGGGAATGTTCACAAAAGGATCCAATTCATAGAAAACACCATGTATCACCATGACCTTATAAAAATACTCATTGAATTTCTTCTTTAAATACTAGGAGATAATTGGGATAGATTCCTAGTTAGAAATCATTTTAAGGAGGAGGATCAAGAGCCACCTAGCAGATGCAAAGAAAAAAGAGGAAGGAAGAGAATATTTGAAAATCCTATTAAAAACTTACCTCAACAAGAACTAAAAGAATAGTCAGAAGATGACACTCCTATTGCAAAAATTTTAGGAATCATTAAAAGGCAATCTCTTATTAGAAAGAAATCTAGAAAAAGGAAGAAAGCACATCCAAGAAAAAAGAGGAAGCTAAAATAGAGAAGAAAAGAGCTAAAACTAAAAACCCTCTTCCATCAAATGTAAGAACACGCACCAGGCTTAATAAAAAACCATCTCAACAGTCTACAAATGTTGTTAATTTGGAGGAAGAAGAGAAAATGAAAGTTCCATCACTTACTATCATCTCACCTATTCATAGCCCAGGCTGAAAAACATAAGAAATAGATCTAGTACAACAAGAAATCTATGACTACATTGAATCTCTAGAAAAGAGAGCTGCAGAAAAGGAACCTTTTTCTACAATCCATGAAAAAGAAATCCAGTTTAATAGTCGACAAGAACCTCCACTCGTGAAAACTCTGAAACAATAAGTATTTGAGTTGGAGACATTGAATAGAATTATGAAAAAGGAACATGAGACACTAAATATGCATAATGAGATACAAAGGAATGAGAATGATTACATTATTTTACATATGGGTTTATGGTATGAAAAGAACACAAAGTTAAAGAAAAAGAATGAATATCTAAAAAGGAAGGGCATGAGTCTAAAATGCAGGATTTTGATGAAGAAACCCGTAATGGCAGTGGCAAGAAAAAAGGTAAGAAGGACAAAATTGGATGTTTTGGCCCAAGTTTATGAGAGAGAGAAGTGACAGAGAAATACTTCCAATTTTGATTTTTTTCATGAGGACATGCAATTTCCTCCGTGTGGGGGAATGTAGAACCTCATGAATGCTTCATTTTGACACTCTCCCTTACCAATTTTTCCTCTCTTTGACCATCATCATCAAATTAAAAGGCATTAGACTACAAGGTTTTTGGCATGGTAATGTATTTAATTGTATTATCTTTCATATTTAGTAATTTTCCTTATTATTGAACTAATGTTTGTATTAGCTACATAATTCATGAAATTTTGTAGCTAATTTATGTTTCTATTGCTGATTCTAAGATTTATCAAGATCTAAGGTGCCATCTAAGAGGAGAAATATATGAACAAGTGGAGATTAATCACTTTAACTATTTCCTCCTGTTCATCCAAACCAGATCATCAAAGGATTATTTGATTGCGTGGTCAAAGGGTAAAAGTTGACATGTTGTCGAACAAGCGAGTGAGAGTTTGAAATCCTTGTGCTTCATGTTTTTCTTTGCTAAATAACGAATCGTGAACAAACAATATTTTGATATCTGTTAGAAGCTAAATTAGAACTCTATTAGCTAGGGTAGGCATAAAAGCCTTGAACAATTATTGACATGGGCTTTTATAAATACCGTGCAACAAACATGAACATGAGTTTAATTTTATATGCGAAAATATAGTTTTAAACTCTGTTTTTAACTGTTAATGAAGAATGAAGTTTTGATGCGTAGCTGACTGTTTGATTCAAGTTATGTGACCACCTATTTGTGGAGAGCCCCTGCAAACAATGAAGGTTCTGCATTTTCATATATTTTCTTTATCATTTGCTGTAGTTACCTACATGTTTTAGAATCTTTTTGCAGTGTTGATTTCAATTAGATAGTGATAGAAATGTTTCCCTAATCATTCTTTTCAAGTTGATTTACAATGATGCTAATTGTAGTATAGGCACTCTTTGTAGATTTCGTTATAGTTTCATGTAGTTTATTTCAGAGCATGGGTGATTTCTTTATAGTTTTCATTTCATAGAATGAGTGATTTATTTACAGTTTTCATTTCAAAGCATGAGTGATTGATAATGAGAAAATGAGTATATTTTATTTTAACTAGAAGTCAAATTCATTTGGGTTTTATACAAAGGATTGCTAGAATATTAGATGAATAATTCTACTTTTAGATATTAAATTTTCGTTGCAATAGATTGGTTAATTTCTCTTAATTTAATGAAATAATATGAGTTTTCTTTAGTTTCATTTTGCAAGTGTGAAGATAAATTTTGATTCCAGTATAAAGGAATGAAGAATTTACGAATTTTTGAATGTGTTAAATTCATTTTCTTTAAAGAGTAAGATAAGAATGCAAAACATCCTTAGAATAATTTCAATAACCAAATCATTCACATTAATAATCTAATTTAATAAAAAGGACTTATAACATATATAGTGCACTTGCACTCCACAAGTTTACCAACTCCGGTCGATAATTTATGTAACAGTTTAAGACAATTAAATTCACAAACACATAGTTAGATTCATACTTTGGTTGGATCGGGACATAGATAAAAACCCTAGCTTTCATCTAATAAATCTAGGCTACGTGGAGTTATTAAGTATTCATGATTGTCCACATGATCCCTTCTATTCGGATGACTGTGTCCATGCCGTGGATCCATAAACATAATCCTTTCTATTTGAATGGTTGCATCGATGCCATGTATTCATGTATTCTTAGATTCTTACTCAGATATGTATTATCAGGCATAATTACATCAAATATGTAAAATACATTATATTATGTTTGATTTGCAGGTCTCTTGATAGTGTTTCTCTAACTCCTTGCCTTGGCTTGTAAAGGACTTCAACCATCACTTCCCATTTTTCCTTCATGCTTTAGGGGGCATTTGTTATACATTATGTTTCCACTGTCCCCGTCTCATATCTTGATGTGTTGAACTTTGTGTTCACAGAATGACGAAATTTGTTAGTGTATTCACCATGAAACATTTTCAAAAACATCCCTGAAGAAAATAATAAGACTTGCCTTGAAATAATTATGAAGTGATGCAGGAGCATCTAGCTGACGGGCCATCATGACAGAAGGTTGTTTGGTCTCTGAGAGGACTGAGAAAGAAATTGCAAAGTGAACATTGTAGTTGTTTTTTTATGTTATTTTAATTTAGTAAAGAACAATATTTAGGAAGGTAGAGGATTAATTAGTCAAATTGTTGCAAGTAATTATTCTTATTTTCATGTCAACTTTTACAAGTTGTAATGTAGGACAATAAACAGTTTTTGAACAAAAAAATGTAACCAACAGAATGTAACCAACAGTAATTAGGAGAAAACAGTTTCCAGACAATTATTGAAAAGAGACAGAATGCAATTGTAAGAGGTTCAATTTTTTGAGAAGGAGAAATATAATACAATATCTCTGAGCACACAATCTATTTCCTAATATCCTGTAACTGTCTATCTATCATCCTATTAAATTGCCTGATATAGGTAAAGCACATTCTATGGTTTTTTATTCCACAAGCATGTACTCATATATGGTTCTATTTGTATTGATTAAAGCAGGTCAATATATCAAAGCAAGCTTGCAAACATAACTACGGAGTACGTTACAAAAACGAGGGCATACAGTTCCATAATTTGTCAATCAAAAGAGCGTAGAGGAATCCTGGATGTTTTATTCATTTCAAGCATCGAAGACAGGGATAGGTTGCATGCATTTTGAATAGTAAAGGCAGAAAAGTCACACAGGTATTTCTGAAGAATAAACCCTCTCTGTTTTGTTTACAAAATAATCACAGAACCTCTATTCTAATAAATATAGTCACAAAACCTCTGTTCAAATATACATATATTCCATGCAATAGCGTTGTACAAGGTTCAATGGGTTTATCATAGAAAAAGGGTTTAGAAACCCTAGCTGTAATCGAAACCTACAGCAACTACCCATAAAAGAAACAATGCAAGTCTAGCGGACCTCGACTACATACAGTCGGTCAGTCACAAGTCATCATAACAAGCTATTGTAACCCTAGTCTACAACAAACATAATACAAGTGACAAGAATAATAAGGAGTGACCCTACCCAGGTCTAGCCAGCATGCTGAGAAACCGAGACCAAAACCCTCCAGAACGAAACCACCTGCAACGTCAAACACCAACATAAATTTGTGAGCATTCTGTGGCAGAGAAAGAAGAGATTGAAAGAAAATAACGAGACAAGGGTTTGAACTTACCTTACAGAGACAGAGCAGCTACATTGCAGTCACCAAGGGTCACTCTACTCATGAAGGAGCAAGTGCGTTAGATAAAAGCGTAAAGAGGAGAAAGAACTGATAGCAGGGAACGAAGAATTACCTTGACATTGCAGAAGAAACTGAAGTCAAAGACCCTGAGACTGCAACCTATGCACGAAACAGGGAAATGTAACCAGGGAACCCAATGAACAGTTGCACAGAAGAAGTCAAGACAAGAGCAGTCGCATAGTCCAGCAAAATAACCAGTATTAACCTCATACACAAAAAAGTTCCAAATCCTTACAAGCAAGCCACTGTCCATAACTCAGCAGAGAGATTAAGCGCCAGATAGAGAAACAAACAAAGGAAAAACCAGTGGCAATAAGAGTCCCTTACCAGATGGAAAAGTCGAATAAGTTTCTAGGTCAAAAGCTGAGCCAAAATACCAGAGGTAGCATAACATTTTACAGAGAAAGCCGCACAGAAGAACCATACTACGAAACCCTCAACCTCAACAGCTCGACGAGAAAAATTACTGGGAGATAGGGTTTGAGGACCTCTCACCAAAGCGGGAGTGAAGTTTTCGAGGAGTGGACACTTGTCCAATAACTAGTAGCGCGGGTACAAATCATAAGTGTCAGAACCCAAATCAATATTAAATCATTGTAATCAACTGCTGAATGAACAAATATCACATTTAATCAAATTGTTCATCATTTAAATCCATTTATAATCCTTTTATTAACGTTGGTAAGTGTGACAAGGGGGGTGGACCCATCAAGTGGTATCAGAGTAGGAAATTGAAAGTGCCAAGATATGTAAGTTGGAAGATGAGGACGTGGGAGAGGTGTGCGTAGAGCAGCAGATGAAGGACTGAGGGAATAAATAAGGATCCTTACTACTCGTTTGGAGGTAGTTGAAGCAGGAAGGAGAAGGGATCCAAAAATAGGAGATGAAAACGAGGAAGAATCCATAGTTACAACAGATGGATCGGATGAGGAAGGGCTAGAGATGAGGTTGTTGAGGTAGGTTCTGTTGGCCAGCAACAAGCCCAAACCGGAGATTCCTAATTACGATGGCAACCTGTCCACAAAAGTTCTGTTGGACTAGGTAAGCGAGTTGGACAAGTATTTTTAAAGTGAAGAGGTCAGCGAGGACTGGAGAGTCAAGTTCGCTGCAACAAAGTTGAAGGGACACATAGCCCTTTGGTGGGATAGTGTCCAAGTCGAGAGAAGAAGAATGAACAAGTTACCAATAAATAAGTGGTCAAGGATGGTGGCCAAGCTGAAAGGCAGATTTCTGCCTAAGGATTAAAGTTGCACTATATCACCAAGTGCATAATTTAAGACAAAAAGGGATGACAATAAGGGAGTATACAGAAGAATTCTACGTGGTGAACTTGAGAGCTGGTTACACCGATGACACCCTGGAGAAGACAAAAAGATACATAAATGGTTTGAGACTAGAAATACTGGATGAAATCAGCATTCTTTCGCTGAGAAATATAGAAGAAGCCTATCATAGTGTTGTGAAGGCTGAGGAAAAGATTACTAGGAAAAAAAATTCTAGGAGAGGACATGGAACTGGCAGAGGACGAGGATAGTCCTATGGTATAGGACAAATTGCCAGTAATAGCGAAGAGGGCAGCAGTGCCAAGGCTTTAGGAACAACAGAAAAAAGAGACAACACTAGAGGTGGCAGGCCATATCAGCAAGGAAGAGGGAATGGCCGAGGTAGAGGAGAAATTTTTTAGTGCTACAGGTGCCACAAGTGGGGGCACAGATCTTTTGAATGCCCTGAAGCAAAACAAGCTGGCCAGAGAGGAACATTTGTTGCATAGCCTGAGGAAGCTGAGGCATTGCCCGAAGAAGCAGAAAATGTACCAGAAATGGGGGAGGCCTTAGTTCTGAACAAAGTGTTGTTGAAACCAGCCAAAGAAACAACTGAATAGACCCAACGGAAAGCACTATTTTGGACAGTTTGCAAATCACACGGAAAGTGCTGCAAGTTGATCATCGACAGCAGGAGTACAGATAATTTGGTTGCCACCGAGATGGTAGAGAAGTTGGGTTTGAAGTAGCTTAAGCACCCCACCCCTTACAAGGTGTCGTGGCTGCAGAAAGGCCACCAGCTGTTGGTTGATGAACCGTGTGAAGTTGAATTTCACATTGGCAGGTACAAAGAAAAAGTTATCTGTGATATTATGCCAATGGACGTGTGTCACATACTGCTAGGAAGACCATGGCAGTATGATCGGAAGGTAGTAGACAATGGAAAAACGAGTTGTTGCAAGTTTGTTTAAGATGGAATCAAGCATACACTTGTACCCATCAAGGAAGAGGAGACAACAAAAGCAAGTGGGGTGAAAGCATTGCTAATAGGTGGAAAACAGTTTGTGAAACAGATCAAGGAAAGTGAAGTGAACTATGTTGTTGCAAGGAGGGAAAAGACATTGTTGTTGCACACAAAAATGTCTGATTTTGCTTGCAGAAATTTAGGAGATGCTGCAGGAATTTAGTGACATTGTAGTTGATGATTTGCTAGACAAGTTGCTTCCCAAAAGAACCATCAATGATCATATCGAATTTATACCCGGAGCAAGCCTACAAAATAAGGCAGCATATCGGATGAGCCCCAAAGAGTTGCTAGATAAAGGGCTGATAAGGGAAAGCTTGAGCCCTTGTGCAGTACCAACAATTCTCGCCCCCAAGAAAGGAGGAGAATGGTGGATGTGCACGAATTCACGGGCCATCCATAAAATCACCATTAGGTACAGGTTTTCCCTACCACGAATGGACTATATGATGGACTGCCTAAGTAGGGCAGCATACTTCACGAAGATTGATTTAAAGAGTGGCTATCATTAGATCCGAATTAGGGAAGGAGATGAGTGGAAGACAAACTTCAAGACTAATGAAGGGTTGTACGAGCGGCTGGTCATGCCATTCAGTTTGAGTAACGCCCCTAATACTTTTATGATATTGATGAACGAAATGCTGAAAGAGTTCATCGGCAAGTTTGTGATAGTGTACTTTGATGACATATTAATTTTTAGCAGGACTAAGGAGACACACCTTCAACATGTTCGAAGAGTGCTGGAGAAATTGCAGCAGAATAAACTGCTAATAAATTTGAAAAAATGTACTTTTCTACAAAGAGAACTGGTTTATCTAGGCTTTGTAATTGCAGAAAATGAGTTGAAGATGGACCTAGAAAAGATTACAACAATCATTAACTTGCCATCTCCGAAAAGCTTATTTGAGGTACGTAGTTTTCATGGGCTGGCAAGTTTTTATTGCAAATTTATAAGAAATTTTAGTGAAATCTGCGCGCCTATGTTGGACACTATTAAAAAGGACAGTCAGCGTTTTTGTTGGACCAAGGTAGTAGAGGAAAGCTTTCAGCTCCTAAAGAAGAAAATTACAGAAAGGCCAATTTTAAGGTTACCAGATTTTAATAAGCATTTCCAGGTTCGGTGCGATGCAAGTGGTACAACTATTAGCGTTGTACTCAACCAAGAAGACAAACCTGTTGCATTTTTCAGCGAGAAGTTGAACTAAAGCAGGCATAAGTATTCCTCCTATGACAAGGAATTTTATGCTATCGTCCAAGCTTTGAAGCATTGGAGACACTACCTATTGGGGAATGAATTTGTGTTATTTTCTGATAATTCAGCGCTGCAATATGTGATGCAACAGCATAAGTTGAACCAAAAGCATGCCAAATGGGTTGAGTATTTTCAGAGTTTCACCTTTGTGTTGAAACACATCAGCAATTAGGCCAACAAGGTGGCAAATGCATTGAGTAGAAGAGCCTTGCTCTTACAGGAAAGTACGATACAAGTGTTGGGTTTCGAGCATTTGAAAGACTTGTATCAGACTGACACGTATTTCAAAGAGGCATATGAAGCTTATCAAAATCCCTTGCTGAGGAACAATAGTCCATGGTTGGACTACAACTTGCAGGAGGAACTACTGTTTAGAGGGGTACAATTATGTATTCATGATTGTTCTATGAGAGAAAATATTATATAGGAGAAGCATAATGGAGGTCTAGCCGAACATTTCGGCATAGTAAAAACTTTGGATCAACTCAGACACTTCTATTACTGGCCAAGAATGCGAAGGGATGTGTAGTGATAAAGTCTGCCAATTGGCGAAAGGACATAGTCAAAGCACTAGACTTTACACACCACTACTTGTTCCAAGTAGACCGTGGGACTCAGTTAGCATTGACTTTGTGTTAGGACTACCTAGAACATAGCGAGGTTACGACTCGGTGATGGTGGTGGTAGACAGGTTCTCGAAAATGGTGCATTTCATACCTTGTCGAAAAAATAGTGATGCCACTCATGTAGCTCACTTGTTTTTCACAGAGATTGTTAGGTTACATGGCCTACCTAGATCTATTATTTCTGACAGGGACGTAAAATTCACGGGAAACTTTTGGTGCACCCTATGGAAGAAGTTGGACACACAATTGAACTTCAGCTCTGCATATCATCCGCAGACTGACAAGCAAACGAAAATGGTGAACAAGAGTTTGGGGAACTTGTTATGGAGCTTGATTGGGGAAAAACCACAGTTATGGGATCATGCGGTCACTCAGGCAGAATTCGCTTATAACGATTCACCGAACCGCAGCACCGGACATAGTCCATTTTAGATCTTGTATGCCATGCATCCTCACGGAGTACATGAGTTGTAGGATCTGGTAAAGTTGGAGAAGAGAAGTGCTGATGGGGAAGATTTTGCCGAAGTGATGAATGAACTGCACGAACAGGTGAAATCAAATTTGCAGGACAACATTCAGAAATAAAAACAACAAGTAGATCTAAAGTGACAAGAAGTACAATTCAATGTAGGTGATGAAGTCCTTGCACACTTACACAAAGAATGTTTTCCTAAGGGCACATATAACAAGTTGAAATTTAAGAAGATTGGTCCCTGTAAGATTTTGCATAAATTCTTAGCCAATGCATATGAAATACAACTGCTACCAGATATAGGCATATCACCTATTTTCAACGTGGTAGACCTGTTCCCATATACTGCCAACCCGGAAGATGATAGTGCGGTATGGCCAAAATGGGACACCCAAGTTGGAGACAATTTTTGGATGAGGCACATGCCTTTGGTTCGACCCCATGAGATCAAGAAGATTCTCGACACACAGGTGGCCAAGAGGACTCACAGGAAGGAGTATCTGTGATACCTTGTCAAGTGGAAGAACCGTCCAATTGAGGACAATTCATGGCTCGACGCGGCCCAGATACAGAAGGCGGGTTATTCTGTGGAGAAGGCCATGGAGCGGAGCCATGACTTTTTCTTACCATGGGATCCTGATGCAGGAGCATCTAGCTGACGGGTCATCATGACAGAAGGCTGTTTGGTCTCTAAGAGGACTGAGAAGGAAATTGCAAAGTGAACACTGTAGTCATTTTTTGTGTTATTTTAATTTAGTAAAGAACAATATTTAGGAAGGTAGAGGATTAATTAGTCAAACTGTTGCAAGTAATTATTTTTATTTTCATGTCAACTTTTACAAGTTGTAACATAGGACAATAAATAGTTTTTGAACAAAAAAATGTAACCAACAACAGTTAGGAGAAAACAGTTTCCAAACAATTATTGAAAAGAGACAGAATGCAATTGTAAGAGGTTCAAATTTTTGAGAAGGAGAAATATAATACAATATCTTTGAGCACACAATCTATTTTCAAATATCCTGTAGCTGTCTATCTATCACCCTGTTAAATTTCCTGATACAGGGAAAGCACATTCTCTGGTTTTTTATTCCACAAGCATGTACACATAAATGGTTCTATTTGTATTGATTAAAGCAGGTCAATAAATCAAAGAAAGCTTGCAAACATAACTACGGAGTACATTATAGAAATGAGGGCATACAGTTCTGGAATTTGTCAATCAAAAAAGCGTAGAGAAATCCTAGAAGTTTTATTCATTTCGAGCATCAAAGACAGGGATAGGTCGCATGCATTTTGAATAGTAAAGGCAGACAAGTCACACAGGTATTTCTGAAGGATAAACCCTCTCTGTTTTATTTACAAAATAATCACAGAACATCTGTTCTAATACATACAGTCACAAAACCTCTATTCAAATATACATACAGTCCATGTAATAACATTTTACAAGGTTCAATGGGTTTATCATAGCAAATGGGTTTAGAAACCCTAGCCGTAATCCAAACCTACAACAACTACCCATAAAAGAAACAGTGCAAGTCTAGCGAACCTCGACTACATACTGTCGATCGATCACAAGTCATCATAACAAGCTACTGTAACCCTAGTCTACAATGAACATAATACAAGTGACAAGAATAATAAGGAGTGACCCTACCCAAGTCTAGTCAAAACGCTGAGAAACCGAGACCAAAACCCTCCAGAATGAAACCACTTGCAACGAAAAACACCAATAGAAATTTGTGAGCATTTTGTGGCAGAGAAAGAAGAGACTGAAAGAAAATAACAAGACAAGGGTTCGAACTTACCTAAAAAAGACAGGGCACCTACATTGCAGTCACCAAGGGTCACTCTGCTCACGAAGGAGCAAATGCGTCAGATAAAAGCATGAAGAGGAGAAAGAATTGATAGCAGGGAACGAAGACTTACCTTGACATTGCAGAAGAAATCAAAGTCGAAGATCCTGAGACCGCAACCTATCCACGAAACAGGGAAATGTAACCAGGGAACCCAATGAACAGTTGCACAGAAGAAGTCAAGACAAGAGTTGTCGCATAGTGCAACAAAATAACCAGTATTAACCTCATACACAGAAAAGTTCCAAATCCTTACAAGAAATCTACTGTCCATAACTCAGCAGAGAGATTAAGTGCCAGACAGAGAAATAAACAAAGGAAAAACCAGTGGCAATAAGAGTCCCTTACCAGATGGAGAAGCCGAATAAGTTTCCAAGTCAAAATCCAAGCCAAAATACTAGAGGCAGCATAACATTTTACAAAGAAAACCGCAGAGAAGAACCATACTGCGAAACACTCAACCTCAACAGCTTGACGAGCAAAATGACCGGGAGATATGGTTTGAGGACCTCTCGCCAAAGCGGGAGTGAAGTTTTTGAGGAGTGGACACCTGCCCAATAACCAGTAGCGCGGGTACAAATCATAAGTATCAGAACCCAAATCAATATTAAATCATTGTAATCAATCACCGAATGAACACACATCACATTTAATCAAACTATTCATCATTTAAATCCATTCATAATCCTTTTATTAACGTTGGTAAGTGTGACAAGAGGGCTAGACCCATCATGAAGAACTTGTCAAAAAACTTGTTTTTTATGACCATCACATTTTGTATAACTAGTTACCCACGCTGATACTCTCTTAGCATTACCAGTGTGACTTTTATTATAAATGTCCACACTAATCCTCTTCGGGCTATTTTTCCCAAAATGGAGGAGAAGCTTATGTTACTAGAAGTCTTGAGAATGACGAGCTGGTTACAAGTGAATGAATATTGGAATGAGACCTCCCATTCTTGGTCCTTGATCCTACTTTCGTGGATCTTTCCCTTGAGAAGTGGAATTTCTCCCTCCTTTCATGAATCCTCAACTCCCTCTCCTTCCCTATAAATGAGATCCCTACTATCCACTAATGGTTGGGTTATGATTGAATTCCTTCCTAGTGCTGAACTATGCCCGATTTCTACCCATTTTGCTAAGGAGAAAGGAATGCTTGATGGTTAAGGCTAGGACTTGGAAACTCACCTAAAGGAGGCTTTCAACATCAAGGCTTAAGTGGTTATAATTCTCCCTTTACCATCTATTAATAATACATTATGTGTTTGCTTTCCATAAATGTGTCAATTATTTCTCATTTAGTGTAATACTCCTTGATTTGTTACATGGTTTATATTGGAATGAATTTCTCTATGTATGTGTTTTTTGTCTCCACGTGATCTTCCTTGCAGGTATTCATCCATAACGATGAAGAGGAGATTGAGCTTGGAAATGAAAGATTCAAGGATGACACTAACAAATGTTAGCATCAGAGTGAGGTAGGTGATCTATCCTCCATTGTGTTTTCTGATATAAACTAGGAAATTTTACATATATTTGTCTTTGTTTGTTGCTAGATCCTCCCAAAGGACTAGAGGGATTGTTTCTATTTGCAAAAAGGATTGCCTACACAACAAAATATGACAAGCATATGGTATCCTCTTCAAGCTTGTGAATAAAAATAAAGAGGTACTCACTAGAAATAGTGGGGAAAAATGGAAGCAAACATATATCTTGTATTTTGTATAAAAGGAAGCATGTGACTCTTGAACATGACACTTATCTGTATCTAGTGTCGGGTTTGGGTCATCCTCACTTCATCACTTGTCTTACTAGGTTTTGGGGAATTCATTTGCCTCTTATCTGATTATATCATATTGTCACCATGAACTCTGATCCTATTTTGAGTCAGATGCTACCAAATTCTAGAGTTGTATTTTCAATATGTTTAAGAGATGTCCCATCTATAATTCAAACCCCTTATACCTTGTTTACATTTTTGCAACAATCATGAATCAATCTTGCCAACTCTACAAAATCCCATGTTTCGTGTTGATGATGTGGGAAACATTATGGTCCTCCTTCGATGGATCACTTCCTATTGACTCCAACTCATTATCTAGGAAGATGATCTAGAAACTCCTTTTCAATAACTTGGAGCTTGCATGCATCAACAAAAGGTTCTTCGCATTCAACGATAGGTTCACATCACTGGCCTTCAATCAAATGATTATGTGAGTCTTCAACTTTAGCTTAATTGCTCACACTCGTGGATTGTGTTTTTGTACCTTGAGAGAAACCATTGGTGGTTTCTCTCGTGCTTGTAAACAGTTTACATCATTGACCAGTAATCAGGTGGTTTCTACCATGTTTTACTCTGACATATTTATTCGCATGGTTAGATTTGTATTTTGGTTGGATCGGACAGAGATGAAGATCCTGGGTTTCATTTGATAAATCTAGGTTGTGTGGAGTTTAAGTGTTTATGATTGTACATATGATCCCTTCTATTCAGATGACTGCATCCATGATGTGGATCCATAAACATATTACTTTCTATTCGAATGGCTGCGTCCATGTCGTGGACTCATGTATTTTTAGATGGCTACTCAGAGATTTATTATTAGGCATACTTACAATAGAGATGTCAAATACATTATATATTATGTTTGATTTGCAGGTCTCCTGATAGTGTTTCTCTAAGTCCTTGCCTTGGCTTGTAAAGCACTTCAACCATCACTTCCCATTCTACCTTCATGCATTAGGGGGCATCTGTTATACATTATTTTATCACACTCCTCGTCTCGTATCTTGAAGTTTCGAACTTTGTGTCGTAAATGCCAAAAATGTCGCAGAATGACAAAAGTTGTCAATGCATTCACCATGAAACATGTTCACAAGCCTCCCTAAAGAAAAGAATAATACATGCCTTGAAAGGATTCTGAAGAACTTTTCAAAAACCTTGTTTTTTAAGACCAACATTTTTTGCATAACTCGTGACCTGTGCTAATCACTTGTTGCACCATACTCTCCTAGCGTTGCTAGCACAAATTTTATCAGGAAAATCTATGTTGATCCTCTTTAGGCAAATTTTCCCAAAATGGAGGAGAAGCTTCTCTTACTAGAAGTCTCGAGAATGGCGATCTGGTTACAGGTGAAAGAAGATTGGAACGAGACCTCCCATTTCTCGTCCTTGATCCTACTTTCATGGATATTTCCATTGAGATGTGGAACTTCTCCTTCCTTTCATGGATCCTAAAACTCCTCTCCTTCCCTATAAATGAAATCCCTACTACCCACTAATGGTTGG
>APFE030154542.1:4693-47885 GCA_000404065.3 Pinus taeda | reverse complement strand
GATGTTGGTACCATCCCATGACCTCCTTCTTCCTCCTAAAACATATCATTTGCCTACTTCTTTCCATCATATATCTCTCAGATCCCTTGAAAATTGATTAGTTAATAGTCCTATAGTTATTAAAATGCATTAAAATGGATTTAGGAGTTTTATATTAACGAATTAGGAAGTTTTGGTAAAAATGGCTACAGGAAGTTCCAACATCCTATAATTGGTTCATTGTTTGACATGTGGCATGACAGCTAGGCTAGAGCAAAGGGCAAGGATGAAAAGTAGAATGTCCAAGCATGGACGAATACCTATCCTACAGCAGAATCGACCCTCCTACATGCGCGGTCAACGAAGGTCAAAGTATAGCATGTTGGCGACAAAGGCAGCAAAAACAAAGCATTCTAAATTGATTTAGTTTTGTTCCTTTTTGAAATCAGTTTAGGATAGAAACATTTTAAAAATCACGACATGGTAAAAGCGGCAACAGCCACATCATGAATGTACATTCATTTTCGAAATGTAAGGGTTGTAAAATCATATGTAAACACAGTTCTGAGTAGTCAGTAGTTGGTTATCGTTGTTTCGTTTGAAAATAGAGTTTGAATTTAATATCAAAGACATAATTGTAGTCACGATCTTTCCTTGTTGCATTGATTTAATAATCGGTTGATCACAGTCCAGTATACCTCTGGAACGCAGACGGGCCCTGCGTTAACTTGGTATACTGTCATTTCCTTTTTATTCGCAACTTAGGGTATTAAATGATATGCACAGTAATTAGAATTGGTTATTGATTTCAATCGAATGCATATGGTTTATGATAGTGCTTGAACAATTCACCACTGAGATCGTGAATCCTATCCTATAAGGGATTCGATCCTTTGTTGTTTTTTAAAGCAATGTCATGAACTTTGTTATCATTTCAAAGTATGCTTACGATTTCTGTATCTTTTTATCTTGCATGAATATTAGTGAATGCTGAGTATTTGCTGAACAGGGGTTTTATGCATAGTGTCTCTGTAAGGAGATTGAAATCTTGGTTTGCAGTGATACACAATGTTTTAATCTGGTAAATGAATTGAATGACATTGTTGTAATTAGGTATATTAACTGAGTGACCTAAGTGTTTGGGTGATAGGTAACATACCTCAATCTTCCGTAAAGAAGTCCTGTGACCTACCATCATAACCACTTAGCTAATAATCCTTTATGTCTATATACTTTAGACGCATGCCTCTAAGTTTACGCATCCTGGTCGATAATAAATATAGCCTAGTCTAGCACCCTAGACAGGACACTCCATAAGGCATCTCGGCTCCCTAACCAGGGACACCCCATCTCCAAAATGGATGGGCTGGGATCCAGGTAGCCCCCTTAGGTCCACCGGTGTTACCTGGCACTAGTGGTACCCTATAGCAATGAGGCAAGGGGGCCCGACTGCTTAATCAACGACACCCTAAAAGGGATGGGCTGGGATCCGGGTCACCCCCTCAGGTCCACCAGTTATTATACTTGAATGAGTGGTACCATCGGAATGAGGTAAGGCGGCCCCGGATCCCTAACCTCAACCTCAACATCAACTCCGTTAACCCACCCCCTCCTGGGGCCACCTGTCAAGTGTGGTCCTCTCCATAGAGAGGAAAGGCAGTCCCCTCAAGGTGCCCCTAAATGACACCGATCAATCAGTCATGGTTCCAACAAGTCATGGTGTTCATGGGTTTGCATGCCATCTCAGGAATGAAATTGGTTATACTCATATGCGGCTAACTCAATGCAGCTGCAATATCGAGCGTGATGCAGTAATGAGTGCTTAAGTCATTAGGATGCAAATAATAGTATGCCACACCTTTAAAAAGGGCCTCAACACCCATGTGCCTTTCCCTAGAATCATTATGGTGACTCAGTCAAGGTGGAATCGCGCTAGCCTCCAAATCTGGCTCTCATCAATGAGTATAGTTCAGTTACCTTACTCTTCTTCCAGGGGAACTGTTAGCATGCCCACTAGGGCTTTGTACCTATAACAAATGGATGTTTAGTCCATTTATCCTCAATTCTTTGAGTTGTGACTTTATTTTTGAATGGAATTTTCACCTTGACCCATATTAGGAGACCCCCTCCATCATTGCGCTTGTCACCTTTTCACCTCTCAGGAATTTCCCCTTACACCTTTTTGAGAATTTGTTAACTCTTTTGAAAGGGGCCCCATCAAAGCTCAAGGTTCAAGGATTAGGGGTCCCATCAAGGCTCAAGGCTCAAGGCTTAGGGGCCCATCAAGGATCAAGGCTCAAGGAGGGGCTCCATCAAGGCTTCAACCCGTCGGGAAAGACCACTGAAAATGAATAAATAACTTCCCCGACGGGTTGAAGCCTTGATGGGGCCCCTCCTTGAGCTTTGATCCTTGATGGGGTCCCCAAGCCTTGAGCCTTGATTCTTGATGGGTCCCCTTTCAAAAGAGTTAACGAAGTCTTGAAAAGGTGCAAGGGGAAAAGTCTTGAGAGGTGAAAAGGTGACAAGTACAATGATGGAGGGGGTCTCCTAATATGGGGCAAGGTGAAAAGTACCTGCACAACTAAAGTCACAACACAAAGAATTAAGGATGCATGGACTAAACAACCGTTTGCTATAGGTACAAAGCCCCGGTGGGCATACTAATAGTTCCCCTGGAACAAAAGTAATGTAACTGAACTATACTCATTGATGAGAGCCAGTTTGGGAGGCTAGTGCAATTCCACGTTGACTAAGTCACCATAGTGATTCCAGGGCAAGGCATAGGGGCATTGAGGCCCTTTCTAAAGGTGTGGCATACTATTATTTGCACCCTAATGACTTAAGCGCTTATTATTGCATCACGCTCAATATTGCAGCTACATTGAGTGAGCCGCATATGAGTATAACCAATTTCATTCCTGAGATGGCATGCAAACCCAAGAATACCATGACTTGTTGGAACCATGCCTGATTGATCAATCTAATTTAGGGGCACCTTGAGGGACCGGCTTGCTTCTCTATGGAGAGGACCACTCTTGACAGGTGGCCCCAAGAGGGGGTGGGTTAATGGAGTTGATGTTGAGGTTGAGGTTAGGGATCCGGGGCCGCCTTGCCTCATTCCAATGGTACCACTCGTCCAGGTATAATAACTGGTGGACTTGAGGGGGTGACCTAGATCCCAGCCCATCCCTTTTGGGGTGTCCTTGGTTAGGGAACCGGGTTGCCTTGCCTCATTTCTATAGGGTACCACTCGTGTTAGGTAACACTGGTGGACGTGAAGGGGCTACATGGATCCCAACCGATCCGTTTTGGGGATGGGGTATCCCTGGTTAGGGAGGCGGGCTGCCTTGCCTCAATACAACGATTACCCCTAGTTCCAGGTGAAAGTCACTGATGGACCTGAGGGTGCAACCTGGATCCCAGCCCTTTTGGGGATGGGGTGTCCCATCCCTTTTGAAGGGGTCAACGTTTTTCGATTTTACTCTAAAGTATCACACCTTTCGGTGTGTACGTTTTTCACATCAATTTATGCGTAGTGGTGTTTCTCGCAAAGTGACCCCTGGTGGGTCCATTGTGCAGATCTTGAAGTACCTTCTCTGATTCATGTGTCTCCAAGAACCTGAGAAAAAATCCATACTGTGCTTTCTGTAAAGCACTCTGTGTACTGACTGATATGCTAAGGCTTTCAGGCGCAATGCCCTCTTCTGTCTGATGGAAAAGTGAGAGGGTATGGTGCCATGCTCAAGGTATTGGCATACATCTGCGTACCAAGAGGTTCCGTCTTTGGTGGGTGTTGCTCGCCTTATATCATACATCTCAATTTCCTAATGGTCAAGTGCCCCAGTTGAGAGGTGACATGAGTAGAATGATGCATATGCTATGCATATATCACTGTCACCTCAAAGTTTGTAGGAAAACCTAGGTTTATAAAGTAAAGTTGGTAGCCCTAGGAGTTGCAACATTCTTGCTACAATACTGAGTCTCATCACTTTTTGGCGCCATTTCCAAGGGAGGTGTCTAGGTAGATGTAATTTCTACTTTTCTTTCTAACTTACATTCATTAGGTAGATGTTATTCTGCTTTCCTTTCTGTTTTACAATTGATTCTAAAAAACACATAAAAAAATTAAAAAAATCCTTTCATGCCTCATAGGTGTAGAGACAATTTAGAGAAATTCTTGCTAGGATGAAGAACATAAGCCCCTCTGCCCTTCCTCACTCAAAGGTCTTAACTTTAGAGGACCCTGATACGTTTTTGTTTGAGTTTGTTGTCATATGTAGAACTTATGACTATACCTCTGACGATCAGAACTTGAATTTGTTCCCATCTACCCTTAAGGATGCATCCTTGCACTAGTTCATGGGTTTACTTAGGAAAAACATCACTACCTGGGCTCAAATGCATCAAGCCTTCAACAACAAGTATAAGGACTATTGTAGGTCCAAAGACACCAAAGAGGAAATCTTTAGAATGACCTTGGGACATGATGAATCCTTGGAAGATTATGAGGAAAGGTTCCAACTCAGTTACAAAAGAGCTAGATGCACCCTTCATCCTGAATCACTCAAGTTAGTACTTCTTATAGGAATTAGGGAGGACATTATGGAAACCATAAACATGTTGTTTGGAGGGGACATTTATCAACTATCTTATGATGATATCAAGACAATTTTCAAAAACTGTTCTAGGGCTTCCAGAAAGAAGGGTAGGGCTAATCAAGATTTGGCCAGTTCCTCTTCCTCCAAAACATCTATCAAGAGTGAAATTGGAAACATGTTGGAAAACTTTAAAAGTGAAATGTTGCACACCCTTTCTCTGCAAATTGACACCATGCAGAGCAAGAGGAAGTAGGAGGAAGCATGAAGAGCCTTAGCTATATTTTCCCCTAGATTCACTAGAAGGCACCCCATAAATGAATGTCCATTGAATGTTATAGATGTCTGCTTGGTTTGTGAGGAAAACCATTCCAGAGATAAGTGCCCTTCTCTACCTAGATTGATGGCTATCTACCAAGGCACTGGACAAATTTATTATATCAATCAAAGGAGGCCTCAAAGACCTCAACCATACCAGTAGGCCATGCAAGGGGCATCCTATTCCTATTACAATCCTAATCAGAATGCATTCCTTCCCCATTTGTTTTCTCCTACTCATCCTTCATGGTCCACACCTTCTACTTGGTCTTATGCACCTCAATACCCTTCCCAACCTCCTAATAAGTCATTTTAGCCATATGCTCCCCCACATCCTTAGTGGAATACCCCATCACAAGGTTAGAGGCCTCCATTCAACCAACCTGCAACCTTACTACCTCCACCTCCATCTCAACCACAAATCCTTCATCCTGCTCCACCTAAGCAACCTCAGATATCTACTCAACCAAATCTAAACCTGAACAAAAAACAGGTACATCAAGTCTATAGTGGAGAGACATCCTACCTTGCCTATGCCGTGGAAATTCATGAAATCAACCTCAGGTCTGGAAGAGTGCTTCCAGATAACCAACCTCCATCTCCACCTAAGGAGCTTGAAGAGGAAAAGGAAGAGAGGGCTCCTAAAGTGTTAATTTTAGATAACAATGGTATGTTCTATGCTTAAGATCAATTTATTTCATTTTTCTTAATAGCCAATTATCAATTTCCAGATTAACAATCACATTAACATGACAATAATTGTAGATAGAACATAAATAAAATAGTAGAAGACAAGCCAAGACAAGAGGACACAAGATATGGTGCCAGCTAGGGACAAATCCCAATATGGGGAAACCCTTTGATCAATTCTTCTTATTATCCTTCCAAAGTTCAACAGAGAGAGAGTACAATATGCAATATTCACTTGCCCAATCAAAGTGAAATCTGTCCAAACAAACAACAACCACAAAAATACCTAACTAGAAAGTCAACACTTGTCAACAAGACATAATTTAACCTCCAAAATAGCTCAGTCAAACCTAGTCAACTCAACCTCTAGCAATCATTCGAATCAGCACAAAACAGTCCTGAAAAACTTAGTCAAACTTGGTCAACGCTGTAGTCAATGTTGGTCAAACCATATTGATTACCTCGATTTCTGTGCCAAAAATGTGCCCTTCCAAAACAAAAATTATCCCACAAGAATCATAGTTAAACAAGGTCAACATTACCTAGTCAACGCTGGTCAAACCTCCCTAAAATTTGGTCAATGCTAAAATAGAAAATCCCTGTCTTCTTCTTCAGACGTGTGGAGAGAGAGGTTGCCCAGAAAAGTGTATGAACCAATCAGATGAGAGAGAGATGTGTGTGAATGATTGATGTCCAAATGAGACAAAGGAACCTTCTATTTATATGCAAACATTGAGGATGTATAGACGTGACTATTGGGCTTCTGATTCTACATTAGTTTGTTGGCCGACCTTGACAATTTGTCCATAAACAAAATAAATTCATAATTCCATTTGTACATGTCAGAATGAGATGATATTTAGATCAATCCTACACCTCTCGGAGAGAGGAAGCCAATAAAAATATCAGCTACATCATATGAGCTATCCAATGTGGATTTTGGACCTAGTTTCCAAATTTAACACTCCCTCTCAACTAGGAAGAACTCCACCTTCCAAACCATCTGACAATGAGTACCATCCCTATCATCTCTGCTGAACCATGAAGAAATAATGAAGAAAAAATGATAGAGAATGTATCATACCATTCTCCACTGACTCGAAGTCAGTCTCCAATAATCGAGAGTGTATCATAATAATCTCCATTGACTCGAAGTCAGTCTCCATTGATCCCATATCAATATCAAACATCCTAACATAGGGAGTACAGTAGTACACGATGCGCCCATCGGTAGTACTATGGTCCCTATTCTCATTTCCCTACTCATTGGCCAGATGAGAGGTACTTCCCATGAGTCCCAGACTACATTGGTAGGATGTACCCGCAGGAGAAGGTGAACCACTCATCCTGCTCATATGCCATAGGATAAGGTGAACCACTCATCCTATGCATATCTCAACATGGGGTATCATAGGGGAAGGTGAACCACCCACCCTATGCATTGCGCACCACTCGGGGAAGGTGAACCACTCACCCTATGGTCGATCATCGCTCCAAGAAGTACCCCAAGCCCCCTAGAGCTCCCATAGCTCAACATCCATCTCATACGGGACACCCTCATAAGAGGGTCTCTCCATGACTCCAAGTTGTTCATAGAAGGTTAAGAATTTGAACTTCCCTAGGGGCTTCATAAGAATATCTATGACTTGATCATCAGTCCCAATATGACAGAGCCTTATTGCTAATTGTTGTTCCATATCCTAGATAAAGTGGTACCTGATATCAATATGCTTGGAGCGGTCATGAAACATGGGATTCTCAGAAAGACAAATCCCACTTTAGTTGTTGCAATAGATAATGGTGGTATCCAACACATGTCCAAACAACTCACTAAAGAGATTCCTCAACCAAACAACTTCACAGGAGGCCATACTAGCATCAATTTATTTAGCCTCAGCAATGCTCAAAACAACCGACTTCTGCATCATGCTCATCCAGGATATCGAAGAAGAACCTAGAGAGAAGAAACATCTAGATATGCTTTTACGATCCACCAACCTGCCAGCCCAGTCAGAATTAGAATAACAATGGAGCCTTACATTCCCAGCAGTGTATATCAGTCCATAGATGACTGTGCCCCGAGGATATCTCAAGAGATTCTTGGAAGCAATCCAGTGTATGTGATGAGGCTCAACCATAAATTGACTCAATGTGTTCACTACAAAACATACATGCAGGCGGGATTTCACCAAGAACATCAGGCCCCCCACAAATTGAAGATACTCAGAAGGATTTCCCAAATCGTACCTAGCAACACTTCCACATAACTTCCTAAAGTTAAGTTCCATCGGAGTAGTCATGGGCTTGCATTCCACCATCCCAAATATTTCAAGTAGCTTCACAATGCATTTTTCTTGAGAAAGGAAAATCTCACCTGGATTTTGCGAGACCTCCAACCCTAGGAAATAATGCATCAGTCCTAGGTCCTTCATTTCAAACTCGGAAGCCAACTCACTCTTACATTAATAAATAAGAGGGTCTGCACCTGCCAGAAAGAGATCATCCACATAAAGTACCAAGATGAGATGCCTATCATTCTCAACCTTAAAGTAATGGTTAGGATCAACTTCACTTCTTGTAAAACCCAAATTTATCAGATTGTTGTCGATCCTCTCATACCAAGCTCGGGGAGATTGCTTCAACCCATAGAGGGCTTTCTTCAACCTACATACATTTGTCTAACGATCTTGAACTTCAAACCCTTGGGTTGTTCTACATAGACATCCTCCTAAATTGAACCATGCAAGAAGGCGGCCTTGACATCCATCTAGTGTAGGTCCCATCCTTGCAAGGAAATAAGGGCTATAATTGAACATATGGTGGTATATCGGGCAACTGGTGCAAGTATCTCATCGTATTCCACACCTTCCTTTTGAGAGAAGCCTTGAGCAACAAACTTGGCCTTGAAATTTTAAGAACTTCCATTTGCTCCATGCTTGATTGTGTAGAGCCATTTCGAGGTGACAACGAATTTGTCCTTGGGTCGAGGGACCACATCCTAGACATCATTTTTCATAATCAACTCATACTGTTCGTTATTAGCATCCTTCCAAACTTGATACTTCACAAATTCTTTGAATGTGCACGGCTTAGATTGAACAGTGGTGCTCATGGCAATTAAGTAGCCTTGGTACCTATTCGGCTTCTTACTTTCACGAAATGGCCCCCTTGGTGCAACATGTCTCTCGGCATCTTTGAGAGTTTCCCTAAGCCATGAGGGTCTCCTTTTTAAGGATGAGGGATCATGAGGATGTGGATCAATGGGATCCATTGGTCCTTCAGCATCGGGCATCGGCTCATCTTGCGGTTCTCTTTGCTTTCGTAAATCTACTTCTTTTTCCTTCCTTGGATTAAGAAGGTTAATAATCTTCCCAAGAGAAGCATCCTCATCGAAGGTTACATCATGACTTATCTCCACTTCTTTTTGACCAGACATAGAGATTCTACATGCCTTAGAAGTTTCACTGTAGCCCACAAATGTTCCTTTCTTCCTAGAAGCATCTAATTTTCTTCTCTTTTCTTTCGGCACATGAAAATATATGGGACTACCAAAAATTATAAAGTGAGAAACATCAGGTTTCTTACTGGTAAAAACTTCTTCGGGAGTTTTGGAGTCCAACGCTTGATGAGGGCATCTATTTTGAACATACACGACAATGTTTGTAGCTTCGGCCCATAGAAACTTTGGAAGGCTTTGATCATGAAGCATGGCACGAGTGGATTCTATAATAGAACGGTTCTTCCTTTCAGGAACACCATTTTTCTAGGGAGTATATGCAGTAGTAGTCTCCCTCTTAATGGCAACATATCTACAATAGTTTTTGTACTCGTTTGATTCACATTCAGTTCCATTATCGGTCCTCAATATTTTGATCTTCTTCCCTATTTGATTTTCGACCAAAGCTTTGAAAGAACTAAACCATGAGAATACTTCGTCCTTCTTCTTCAAGAAATAAATCCAAGTTTTGTGAGAGAAATCATCCACAAAGATAACATAATATAAGTATCCTCCCAAAGAGTTCACGGGCATCATACCAGATAGATCAAAATGAATCAATTGCAATATGTTGGTAGTCTTGCTATCACCGGAGGGGAATGGTCCCCTTGTATGCTTTCCTTCAGCACACACCTAACAAATAACTTCATGTTATGCTTAAATTAAGGCATACCTGTCACCATCTTCCTCAAATCAGGTAGAGCCTTATAATGTAGATGGGAAAACCTTTGGTGCCATAATTCGGATTGAAGTGATGTGTCGTAAGACATAGCTCCCAATGGACTTCCTCCAACTTGATATAGGATATCAACCCTGAATCCAAGTGTAAATGCATCTTTGAAATTTTTATTCCACACATGTACCTTTCCATCGACGAATGCCACCTTGAATCCTTTTTTGTCCATTGCCGAGATAGATACCAGGTTCTTCTTTAGATGAGGTACATATAGCACTTCTGGTAGATGAATGGTTTAAATACCTTGATTCAATTGAAGAGTTACATTCCAAACTCCCTTCACGGGATAGGAGGCATTGTCTCCAAGGATAATTTCCAAATTTTTATCCTTTTCAATCATATTTGAAAGAGCTTCCTTATACCCAGTGAAGTGCCTTGAGGCACCACTATCAATCAACCAATTTCCCAAAGTATTCGAAGGAGAGGTAGTAGAGAGGATAGATATAACATACAATTATTTTTGCTTGTTAGCAACAACATTAGATTAATCATACCTTGTGTTTCTTGATCTCTTGGGAGGGCGACCATTTCCATGTTGAGTAGCAGGAGCATTCCTATTTGAAGGCATATCTAGTTCCATCATCCTTATTTCTTCTTGATAACATCTGGTCAGCAATTCTTCAAAACCTAGAATCCTATCTTTGTTAAGAATAGTACTGTTGAACACGTTCCATTCACGAGGAGGTCCTCTAAGGGAAATGAGAGTAAGCTCCCTATCAACAATAGCTTCTCTAATCGAAAGAAGATCATTTTTTATCATAGTAATCCTCAAGAAGTAGGATTGAATGTCTTGACCTCTTCCCTTCTTTATATGCTTTAGCCTTTTTTTGAGAAAGAGATCTTGGTTTGCATTGCTAGCTTTGAACATGCAAACAAACCTATGATATATCTCCTTTGATGTGTTCAAATCGGGGATGTATGCAACTAAATGCTTATGAATAGAATCCCTGATGATATTCTTTTCTTTGACTTCACCCTTCTTTTACTTTGTTTTAGCAATAGCCGGTGCATTAGAAGGAGGTTCAGTAATATTTCCCTACACATAGTCCATAACATATTTCTCTTCTAAAGTCAAATCAACAGACATCTTCCATGAATGATAATCAGACTTATCATGAAGCTTGTCATCAGATTTGAAGTAGGATGTGGAGGCCATTGACTCTTGTCCTTGTCCAACAAATCTCAATGATTTCTCTTCTTAGTGATTGCTCTTTTCACTCTTGCTTGGGCTTTGTCTTCACCTCAGCTATGATACCATGTTAATTTTAGATAACAATGGTATGTCCTATGCTTAAGAGAAATTTACTTCAATTTTATTATTAGTCCAATATCAATTTCTAGATTAGCAATCATATTAACATGGCAGGAAATGTAGATAGAACATAAATAAAACAGTAGAAGACAAGAGAAGACAAGAACACACAAGATATGATGCCAGCTAGGGACAAACCCCAATGTGGGGAAATCCTTTGATCAATTCTTAATTATTCTTCCAAAGTTTAGGAGAGAGTACAATATGCAAAATTCACATGCCCAATCAAAGTGAAATATGTCCAAACAAACAAAAACCACATAAATCCCTAACCAGAAAGTCAACGCTAGTCAACAGGGCAATATTTGACCTCCAAAACAACTTTGTCAAACCCAGTCAACTCAGCCTCCAAAAGTCATCTGAATATGCCCAAAAAAGTCCCAAAAAACTCAGTCAAACTTGGTCAATGCAGGTCAATGCTACAGTCAACATTGGTCAAACTATACTGATTGCCTTGATTTTTGTGCCCAAAAATGTGCCCTGTGCAAACATAAATCCTCCCACAAAACTCGCAGTCAAACAAGGTCAACATTGCCCAGTCAACGCTAGTCAAACCTCCCTGAAATTCAATCAACGTTGAAACAGAAAATCCATGTCTTCTTCTTTGCACATGTGGAGAGAGAGGCTACCCAGAAAAGTGCACAAACCAATCAGATGAGAGAGAGATGTGTGTGAATGATTGATGTCCAAATGAGACAAAGGCACCTTATATTTATATGCAAACGTTGAGGATGTATAGACGTGACTATTGGGCTTCTAAGCCTACATTAGTTTGTCGGCCGACCTTGACAATTTGTCCATAAACGAAATTAATTCATAATTCCATTTGTACATTTCGAAATGAGATGATCTTTTGGTCAATCCTACACCTCTCGGAGAGAGGAATCCAGTAAAAAAATTAGTTGCATCATATGAGCTATCCAAGGTGGAGTTTGGCCCTAGTTTCCAATTTTAACATTAAGCCAATCCATCCTAGTCAGTACACACCAAAAGACAGAATAGTTTGAACTTCTGGGAGAATTGAAAAACTTGTGTGTTAAAATCTCACTCCTCCAAGCCATCAAGGATGTCCCCATATACAACAAGCTAATCAAGGAGAAATGATTCAAACATATCGGGAAGAGAAAGAAAGACACCCCTACCATTAATTTCATTGGACAATTGTCTGACTTAATGCTAGGGAGAGTGATTTTCCCAAAGTATCTAGACCTTGGAAGTCCTATGGTAGATGTGCACATTGATGGCATCATTGTCTCCCATACCTTGATTGATCTTGGGGCTACCATAAATGTGATGACTATGGAAACCATGCTCAAATTGAATCTCCAAGGATCCTTAAGGAAGACCACAACTATATTGCAAGTTGTAGACATATCCCCAATAGCTCTCGAGGGAGTTGTTGAGGATGTCATGGTCTCTATTGATTCCTCAGAGTACCATGTTGAATTCTTAGTTCTCTAGCCCAAGAAAAAATTCAATGGTTATCCTCTCATTAAGAATGGGCATTTGTCTAAACAACTGGTCTTGTACCCTCCTTCTCAACCATCCCTAGAGCATGAGTTACCCTTATGGTTAGAAGAGGAGGAGGAAGATGAAGTATACTATGCCGCATCCTACCCAATATGTACCCTAGATGTTGTTATAGGAGGGGACAAGCTGATGAAAATGACCTAATTGGTCAAATCCTTAAGAACTAGCCCTCCAACACCATGCCTGTTGATGAATTGGTGAAGAAATATGAAAATAAACCTTAGAATTATTTGTGCCTAGTTGACTCAAGTCCTGTTCATGTCAAAATGGTAGAATTTGGTCCATCTAAAACATTGAAAATCAACCCCTCTCTGTCAGCACATCAGGGAAAGAAGTTATGTAACATGATGAGAGAGCACCTGGATGCCTTTGCCTGGAGCTATAAGGAAATGAAGGGAGTGCACCCTTCAGTGTGTAATCACCACATCTACATCAAGTAAGGCTGCAAACCAGTGTGCTAACCTTAGAGGAGAATGAACCTAGCCCTCAAAGACATAGTCAAAGAAGAACTGTAGAAGTTATTGGATGCAGAGTTCATTTACCCCATCTCAGATAATGAGTGGGTGTCTCCTCTAGTTTTGGTCCCAAAGATGAATGGAAAGTGGAGGCTCTGTGTGGATTACATAGAGTTAAACATAGCCACTAAAAAATACCATTTCCCTCTACCTTTCATTGATCAAGTCTTGGATGGTCTTGTAGGGAAGAAATTCTTCTCTTTCCTAGATGGATTCAGTGGTTATAATCAAATCCAGATCAGCCCAGAGGACCAAGATAAAACAACATTCAATTTTCCTTGGGGTACCTTTGCTTATAGGGTCCTTCCTTTCAGATTATGTAATTCCTCTGCCACTTTTCAAAGGGTAGTTCTGAGCATCTTTGCTGAGCTAGTCCATGAATCTATAGAGATCTACATGGATGATTTCACTACCTATGGGTGTGACTTCCTGGAGTCTCTCTCCAACTTGGGGAAAGTACTAAAGAAGTGCATTGAAATGAACCTATCACTTAGTCTTGAGAAGTGTGAATTATTGATGAATGCAGGGACTGTTCTGGGTCACTTAATATCCCACGAAGGACTACGAGTGGACCCAAATAAAATTTCCATCATAAAAAGGGTCCCTACTCCTCAAAATTAGAGGGATGTCAGGAGTTTCTTGGGCTTAGATGGATATTATAGGAGATTTATCAAAGACTTTAGAAAAGTAGCCTCAACATTGTTTGGACTGATGGCCAAGGAATCTAAATTTTGTTGGTCAGAAAGTTTCCAAGAGGCCCTAGAAATCTTGAAGGATAAGTTGACTACTGCATCCATACTCAGAGGCCCAAATTGGGCTCTTCCTTTCCACATCCATGCTGATGCATCTGACAAAGTTATAGGAGAAGCTCTAGGCCATATAGATGAAAAGTTTTCTTATGCCATTTACTTCATTAGCAAAAATATGTCCAAGGCTGAATTGAAATACACTATGACTAAAAAAGGAACTCCTAGTTGTTGTCCATTCCTTGAATAAATTTAGACACTACATCATCGGTTATCAAACCTTTGTGCATACTGACCATGTTGCTATCAAATACTTAATGAACAAGCCTAATGTGAATGCTAGAATTATTAGATGGTTGATTTTATTACAACAATATGATTTAACTATCATTGATAAGCCATGTAGAGAAATTGTAGTTGCAGATTTTTTGTCTAGACTTGCATTACCTCTAGGTGAGGAAGGAATGGTTGATGATTAACTGCCAGATAAGCATTTATTTTCTATTTCAATTCTCTCTCCATGGTTTTCTAACATAGCCAACTACCTAGTTGCTGCAAAATTCCCTCCAATCTATCATCTAGGGAAAAGAGTAGAATTGTAAGGAAGAGCACCTCATTCACTTGGATTGGAGGAAATATCTTCAAGATAGGCCCAGATAAAATTTTGAGGAGGTGTGTCAAGGAGGAGGAAGCCTTTGACATCCTTCTAGACTGTCATGATGAGCCTTATGGAGGTCACTTTGCATCCAAGAGGGCAACTTTCAAGGTACTGCAAGCTGGATACTATTGGCCCACTCTCCACCAAGATGCAATAAGATACACCAGTCGATGTGATCAATGCTAGAAGATGGGGAAACCTACTCCTAAGGATGAAATTCCCTTGCAACCTCAGGTGACTCTAGAGACATTCGAGAAGTGGGGCATGGATTTTATTGGGCCCATTGATCCACCTTCAAGGAAAAACAAGTACATAATTGTATGTATTGACTATTTGACAAAGTGGGCTGAGATCAAGGTTGTCAAGGCAGCAAAATAGGAGAAAGTGGTTGAGTTCTTAAGGGAGAATGTATTCTATAAGTTTGGGTACCCTAAAGAACTAGTCATTGATCAGGGAGTCTAATTCACATCACATCCGATCGAAAATTTGTTGAGGCAACATGGGATTAAAAAAAGAAGTCAATTTGCTATCATCCTTAGGCCAATGGAAAGGTAGAGGTCACCAATAGAGCATTGAAAGGCATCCTCACCAAGGTTGCGAGCATCAACAGAAAAGATTGGGTTGGTAGACTAGTGGAGGTCACTTGGGCCTATAATACAACCTGGAAGATAACCACTGGTTTCACCCCTTATGACTTGGTTTGTGGAAAGAACGCTCTGCTCTCCATTGAGTTTGAGTACAACACCTTGAGAATGGAAGCACAGTTGGATTTGGATGTTACAAAACCACAATAGGAGAGGCTGCTCCAATTGAATGGTGTAGATGAATTCAGGATGCAAGCCCTCCTACACACTGAAGTTACCCAAGTACAGATGAATGTTTGGCATGACAAGAACATCAAGGACAAGGTTTTAAAAGAAGGGATTGGGCTCTACTATATGACTCTAGGTTTAAGAACTTCAAAGGAAATTTGATGACAAGGTGGTTAGGCCTATACCTGAAAGAGAATTGCCATGACAATGGGGTTGTTCAATTTAGGGCCATTGATGAGGAATGTATTCCCTTTCTTTTCAATGGATACATATTGAAATCTTATAAAAGACCTCTGTCTAGGAAGGATTTCATCATCACCATTAGTAAGGAGGTAAATGTGATTGGAAGTGTCCTTGCTTCCAAGTCACACAATTCTTGAATACTATTTTTTTTATTTGTGAAAAAAGGAAAAAAAGAAAAAAAAAACAATAAGAGGCATGGATGAACACCTCTATGAGGCATCTGAGGCCAACTCTTGGGTTGAAAACCTCCTTGAGGCAACCCAAGAGTGAAAAAAAATAAAAATAAAAATATCCTTGGGTGAAAACCTCCCTTGAGGTGCCCAGGGTAGGCAAGAAGGTTAAAAAACTCTCTTGAGGAAGCCTGTGTGTCTTTCAAAAAAATATAAAAGAAAAAAAAAAAAAACAAAAATAATACCATGGCAGGGAACTCAAACCCGTCCACTAATAAATTCTGTGATTTTGCAGGTTTTGAAGGCATTGAAAGATGAAAGAATCATGGACAACATGCCAAGTTTCATTCCATTTCTCCCTCCATCAACTCCATATCATCCATGCGAACCATGTCCCTACCACTCATATCCATTTTTAGGCATCAAAAATCATTTTTTTGCATTTTTTGGCTTTGTCTAGGATATCCTGTAATTGCTACAGGAAGATCTCGTAGCACTACAAGATGTCCTAAAATGATACAGGAAAGGCGAACCAATAAGAAAATCATCATGCATGCCTATTCTAGGTTGATTAGGGACCTTACACTTCATCAAACCACACACCCATCATCCATGCATCCCTGGTCCAAATCACCATACCCATACCTAGCTCTGTCGCATTCAAGAAAAAACACAGGAAAATGTCCAAAATATAATGAAAAAAAGCAAAGGACATGTCCTCCCTTGCCTCAACCATTCACTACTCCATCAGATATCTTACATCATACTCCAACCCCTACACCACTACCCAACATCCCTCTGAGAAAAAAATCATTGTAAAAGGAAAAACAGAGGCAGCTAGAAGATCTCCTGTAGCAGCTTGTGCCATTACTACAACCAACCTGAGACTTAATTTTTCTTCCCAACTAGAGCAAGGAGGAGTACCATCATCTCTGAACACCTTTTTTATCTTAGCTAGGCTCCACAACAATAGCAACAACAAAGAGATATGAATCACTTGCACATGAACAGACAAGTGGTCAACTATACAAGCAGGAGGAAATACACATGAAGAGAGCAAAGGAGCACTTCCCTGAGCAGCAACACATAATGAAAATACTCCAACATCCATCGATTAGCAAAAGGGTAGGCACATGTATGGAAATTTACCCAAATCCTCCTTAAGTCTGATATAATGGAAAATGTATAAATGTTGAAGAAAGGTCTTTTTATAAGATGGAGGTGGCCAGTTAACTTGGCCACCCTCAACTCGTGATAAAAAAGTGGACTTTCAGTGAGCATGCCACGTTAGAGTGTCACATCAATGGGAATCAGTTGAAAAGGTGGTAGAATCAATTAAGAGGGAGTGGGTGATGATTATGAGGAGCAAGTGAATGATAACCAACGGTGAGCCAATGGTCCCAATTAGGAAATATTGTATTACTTCTAGCGAACACAACGCTTCGAGCGCCGACCATAAATAACATAAAACCCCAAAATTTCATGCAATTTTTTTCTCATTTCGAAATCAAAGAGATATGGACCAGCTTGGGAAGCCATTGAAAGTTGAACCCTATCGTAGCCATCCTACAGGAGACAACTACAGGTTACAAGTACACGAAACGCAGAAGCCTACAAGAAACTACAGGAAACACTGGAATTCCACAGGAAGTCTGCAAGGGGGTACCTAGGGTCAACTTGGTCATCAATTGTCATAATCCCAAGCATTCCAATGAGAATTAAGTGGCTAATCTCTCCTCTATTCATGCTTTGATAACTAATAAACTCTACACTATTTTAGTAATTACAGTCAGCTTGGGAATTAGATAGAGTTTGGGGAAATATAAGAAAATTTTGTGGCTACAAGGAATTGTATGAATTACAGTCATCAACTAAAAAGTTTAATCTCTGAGCCACCCTAAAATCCATACTGAAGTTATCCTACAAAACCTCTTTCACTTAGCTACAACCAGAGAAGAAAATGGGAGGGGGATTCAATAGAAGAGAACCCACAGATACACCAAGAATTCACCTTCATCCCCCTATGATAGATATCTTCAGGAGGCATCATTGGTTAGGCTTCTTTGAGTTTCTTAAGGGATACAATGATGATATAACCTATGATTTTTCCATGACACTAAACCCTCAAGCAATAGCAAGTGCTACTACTATGGTGAGAGGGCTATCCATTACCATTAACCCTGATGTGATAAACAAAGTGACAACACTTCATCCAAGGGTTCAATGAAGAAAGGATGAAAAGGTTAGCAACACCTTTGCTTGGAAAAATTTCTCCCTAAATGATGAAAAGGAAATTGAAAACAAAAATGGGGCTAGAAGGGAGAACCTTTCCTATCCCTAGGATGATGTGGGCTACCAAACCCTTAAGTACATTTCTAGTGAAGGGAGACTAAGTGTAGTCTATGGCTACCAATTCAGACTCTTCCATGAGTTGAGATTCAGATCTAGAATACCCATAAACCAAAGGCTCATTATGCCTTATTTCCTTTTACAGTCCATTATGGACGTGAGACAAAAGGTGAAAGAGGGTAAACACCAGCAGTTAGCACACCATGTTCTCATCAAGCTAATAATGGAAGATGCCTTGAGCCAATTGAGAATTCCTGTTCTCTGGTCCACATTTAGAGACATGGATAGAGAAGCCTTCCTTGAAACCCAAGTCCTTGAACATGGTGTGACCCCAACCTCTAGTGATAAAGAGGAGGAAGAGGAAGGAGAATAGGAGGAAGAAGGATAAGAATAAGAGAAATAAGAAGAAGAAGCAAAGGAGGAAGAGGAATCATAGACAAACAGAACAAAGGAAGACGAAAAAGAAGAGGAAGAAGAAAAATAAGAGGAGGAAGAAGAAAAGAAAGAATAAGAAAAGAAAGAAGAAGAGGAGGAGAAGAAGGCAGAGACCAACCCTGAGAAAAATACTACACTTGAAGAAGAGGATATATCCCCAAGATTGTCTCCTGAACCCACTGAAAAGGAGGCAACTACTGCCTTGTGCACACCCATCAAGTCTAAGAGGAAAATGTAGAGACAAACTCCCCTCTATTTCAGAACCAAAAGAAGCATTAGGATTAAGCAGGGGAAGCCACGAACACCAACAAAAATCCCCATCATAATTGAAGAATCACCAAACAAGCAGGAGGAGCTAGAGCCCATGGGAATGAAGGTTAAGAAAGTCACATCACCAGAAGCAACCCCAAAGGCTACCATGACCTATGTTAGGAAGTCTGTCACCAGGTCAACATCATCTATGAAAACCAAGGCACCTATAACCCTCCAACAGAAAGGAAAAGGCCTGCTATAAGATCCCCAAATAGTGCTACAGGAAAGATAGGAAGAGATACAAGAAAAGAAACAAGGGCAGATAGAAGGCATGGAAGCAACACCACAAGTATAGGAGGGGGCGACTTACCCAAAGACACTTGAGGTAGATTTTCCATAGTTGCAGGAGCCTATCCCACAACCAAATCTGAGCTCCTACTACAAGTTCATTGAAGGAGGCAGAGTGATACCACCAAAATTTTCAATACCTCTCTTCTTTGAACTTGAAAAGGAAAGAGGAGGGACACATCGATGGATGCAAATTGCAAACTCAAAAAAAGTAGAATATGTGGGCCATATGGAAGAAAAACTCCTAGAGATGGGTAGGGAGTTGAGTGAATTGAGAGATAGAGAATACACCATGAGAACACAATTGCAAGAAAAAAACACATGGATGAGGAGGAAGTTGAAAGAAAAGGAGAGCTAATTGGCCACCATGGCAATCCTCTCCATGGAGACATTTCAATGCGAGATTCCATCCAAATCATATGCACTATAACTCAAAGATAAATGGATGCAGTTTCAAATTAAGACATTGGCACAATAGGAGACCATGCCATTCCAAAATTATAGGCAATTCATCGAGCTATGTGACAAGAGCACCCTTGAGGACAAGGCCAAATTATCTGAATTCTACCTGAACAACCTTGCCTTGAAATATTTGAATATATGGGACCCTAATGTGAAGTTGGGGGACTTGCAACTGATGGCACTTGCATCATAAATGAGTCACGAGGAGGCAAGGGCCGAGGAGGTGAAGAGAATAGTAGAAAAAGAGGAAAGAGAGCCCCTCTACATTAGAGCAGGGCAAATAAATTCCATGGCTATTATTAGTAACCACAACATCATTTCCAATTATTCTCAACTTGCACCAAGATACCTAGCTACCCAAGAACATGCCATCTCCCATTTTGAGAACACTTTAAGATTGTTGGGGAGTGAGAGCCAACAAGCATGCCAGAAGATATGGAATAACCTACCACATAGTCTCTAAATCAAGTAGTACCACTCTCCTGAGAGATTGAGAAATGCATTGCAAAGGACACCCCTGTATAAGAACGCCATGCAAAGACTGAAGATCAATTGGATTGGAATAAAGCTCAATCCACCTTTTTTGTTGGGTTTTTTGGAAGGTAGGAAGGAAGAAGAGGAAAGAAAGCAGTGGGAAGAGATAGAGAAAAATGCAGGTTTCCATCCTCAAGAAGAGACATCATCCACATAACCCTGGGATGTCAGTGAGGCCACTAGGGCTATGAAATATATGAATATAGATGACTAGGTTGCTCAAAGGATGAGAAATAGTTTTAGTGGGGGTGATGATGAAGCTCATCAATAAGTAAACTATATGGATCACAATGCCACTCTCCATATTATTAAATTAAATTTTCTCACATTTATTTACATATTTTGTTATCTTTTGCTTAGTGAGAAGAGTAAAGGTGAGTTACCATGCCACATGGCCTAATGTGTGTTAAATGCAGGAATTGGAGAAATTTTGGATTGAATTAAGTGTAGGAATTCAGATTACGAAAGCAAGGGATATTTTAGGAGATGGTCTCCCTCCTTAACTCCTCAAATCATTCGAAGATTCCTCCACTCTATCTCATCGGCTTGGTGTAATTGAAAACCAAGCAAGTCAAGTTCATTGGCAGCCAAGCCATTGATAGTCAAGGAAGATTTATACTAGAGTTAGGGAGCCAAGTATCCCTATTTTGTAGGGAGATGTTAGTAGCTCCAGTTTTGTATAAATAAGAGAGCTAAGGGACTCATTAGGATTTGATTTTTTTTTTGTAGCCAAGAGGCAATTTGAGCTGAAACATTTTGACTATTATTATTATGATGTACTTGACATTTTTATGATAATGAGAAATTTTGTTTTGATCCAACACTGAGTTGATTCAGAGGGATGAATCTCTTGGGTTAGGGGCCAACCCTAGCAGCAAAAGTTCCTCTTTTGTCGTTGTATTCTTAGCTTAGAATGATAGTTAGCTGTTGAAGTTTATTTATGTTTTTTTGTTTAGCTTATCAAGTTACATAAATTGTTGCTTAAGCTTGTTTCCATTAGTTTAAAGAGGTAGATTAGTATTGCAATTTAGTGAAGGAAATTATACTAGAAGAGCTTGTGACAGTGGCCCCTATCTCATCTCCCTCATGGGATCATGATTAGAGAACCCCACTCTCACAACCCAAAAACAAAGTTTGTCTTTTGTTTATTGCATATATTAAGTTTCATTCTTAGCTAGATAATTGTTTATGATTTCTTGGAAGCATCTGAAGTTGTTATCTTGTTTTCTTAAGGTTGTTGTAGCTTAAAAGGAAGTCCATTTAATAGATCTAGTCCTTAACAGTAGATAGATAAGCTTCCTAAAATTCAACTCATCTTTTCCACGTGGACATGTAGTGATTTATAAATGAAAAGAGAAACATGTTGTACTGCAGGGATTGTTGATCTGCAAGAAGGGACTCCTCTAACCAGCTTCACCTAGGTCTTCTCCACCTTCTATCGTGGCATACCAACCCATAGTCTGAATCTTTGTTTTCTAGCCACCGCGAGCAAGCTACCTTAGGAAAATCCGACCTCCTTGGGGTGTTGGGATTGGCCTTGGGAATTTTTGACCTTCCTTACACCTTCTACAACTATCATGCACTCCTCCAACACCTCATCTCATTATCTTACCCTCTAAAACCTCTCAGCTAACTTCATGTAGCAGTTCATGACACCTTGTAGCAGATCAGGATATCCTTTAGCAAACCTGTAGCAACCTGTTTTGACCATGTTTTGACCTGAAATAATAGGATAGCCTAGTATAGGAGTAGGTTAACCCCTCAGATTGGATTCCATGACCAAAATTTCCACCTAGACCAACCTTCCCATTCCTTTCCCTCCTACAAGATCGGATAGCATTAGCTTTTATATTTATAAAGTTAGCAATTAAGATTTTTTCTACAAA
The DNA here is from genome assembly GCA_000404065.3 of Pinus taeda. Taxonomy (NCBI): domain Eukaryota; kingdom Viridiplantae; phylum Streptophyta; class Pinopsida; order Pinales; family Pinaceae; genus Pinus; species Pinus taeda. Next base: position 25,819 of record APFE030154542.1, on the reverse strand, counting down.
TGTGAATGAGATAGTTAATGCATGCATGTTTGAATTTTGAGATGATAGAGTAAATGTCTATTTTCAAGCAGTCCTGATATCTAGATGATTAACTACAAGATTGGCATAGTTTCCTTTCTGAAAGTGATTTTTTTGTCATTTCATAGTTAGGTGATTTACAGAATTTCATAGCATTTACCATTTGGTAGCTTTGATTTCCTAAATAAACAAGCATTTACTTTCCCTGCACTAGAAATAACTTTACATTCATTGTTAGTAGTCAGAATCCATTTAATTCAATAAAGGACTGGTCTGGAACCCTAATGTTCAAGTGCCCCATTTGAGAAGTGACATGAGTAGAATGATGCATGTGCTGTGTATATAGCACTGTCAACTCCCAATTTGTATGAAACCCCAGTTTAATAAAGTAAATTTGGTAGTCCTAGGAGTTGCAACATTCTTGGTGCATTATTGAGGCTCATTACCTTTAACAAATCATATTAGCATCCATATAAATCAACACAAGCATACACATCATGAGCAAAAAACACACGAGACACAAAGGTTTTACATGGAAACCCTTTTGGGAAAAAAGTACCAAAGCTTGTTGTTTTTATTGATGTAAAAGAAGAGCACCTACTCTATTACTTTAATCTGTTTGTGAGACACCACTCACAGGAAGCAAAAAATCCATTTGATTTTTTTCTAGCACCCAATAGTAGGAAGCATCGTCTCCCTCATTTTTTAGACACCTGTCCAACTTGCCAGAAGCACCATGTGAAGCACCAACTTCACAAATTTGTTACAAGCACAAACTTGCATCTCCTTGGATTTATGCAACCACCAACTTGTGGGAGGAACCAACCCCCAAGCCTTCTCAAGCACCCACTAGAGATGGAAGCACCAACTTCGTTTATGTAGGCTCCAACCCACACTCAATAAGGAACTCAATGTTTTTTTGTAGATGGAAACCACTATGCCTGATATTAGGTCTATTCTCTGCTCACTCTGCAGCAACCCACTGCTCTTCTTAACAATAGTCACCCATCATAGCCCATTGTCCACACTACAAAATCAACTATTCTTAGCCCTCTGATCTCACAACATACAGTCATTTCTCGGTTGTATTCTCTCAACAACATGCCTTTATTAGGCCCCTTATATCCACAGGCTCTCTCGAACTCTCACACAACACATGCTCACTTAGCCTTCTTCTTCTGAACATGAACATTTGTCATTTTCTCACACAAAAACACATCCTCTCACATGGTCTCTTTCTATTCATAGGCACTCCCAACATTTTCTCAGCAGGAGAGGCTCAATTGGCCTTACACAACAACGCACACACTCACTGAGATCTCTACACAACTCTCTTACAACCATATTGCTTCCACCAATATTGCTCAATTGTGATCCTCTCTTTTGTTCCTCTACTTCACATTGGTCAATGTTTCCTTTGCTATCCTCCATAATTTTTCCATTCACTCTGCTAGAGTGTACTCCTGCATGGCTCTCCATTCTACTGTTGCATCTGACTTGGCCTCTGCCACTGCATTAAACATGAGGAATGGGCTTCAAAGTTATATCCATACTAATAATTAAATCCTCAGTCCACCTGCACACTCTAATGAGGCTCTCCATTAATGGGTGCGTGTTATATTCTTTCCACGACTAGCCCCATGCCCTATATTAAGTGGGCATACCTCCTATGGTTTTGAGCATGGGTTTCACAAATGGTTTTGGGCATGATAGTTTTATGCCCACAATATTTTGTAGATCCGGTCAAGGGAAATATGGTTATGTTCTAATCCATGGTTAATGGATTGGGTTTATGAATTCTTTGGTATGTATATTTATGTATTGTAACATTGAAAGGGATATAATGAAAAATCAATTTGGTAGTTCTGATTTTGGGATCCAAGGGAAAATCTTTGTGCATTTGTTTTGTGTTTCTTGCCATTGAATATTTTATGTTTTCAAGAATTTGTTTGCAGGTAATTTCTGTACAGGGTTAAAACCTACATCCATGCTTATTCATGGTTCACAGAGCTAGACTGTACTTCATGATGGCTTTGATGCACTTAATTTAATTCACCAAGGCGTGCACAAGAGTACAAATATGACTTGTCTCAGCTTAAGGAAGGCCCAACACTCTTCCCTCCAAATCGTGGTCCTTGATACCTTGACCCAATGATCTTTGACAGTCCCTATTACTCTTGAGACTAAATCTTCTATGCACATTTACTCTTCAACTGTCGATTCATTCATTCACCATACACCTCTGTGTTTCCATATTGGAGCTCCACTCATCGTAACTTTTATTGAAACAATGTTAGGATATTACTAAATTATGATGCCTTCAACTGCTTCTTTCTTAGCACCTTTTTCTGTTTCCCCTCCATGGGACCATATGTTGACTAACGAATTAATTCTCCTTTTTACAATAGTATCACCCCACCCCCCCCCCCCCCCTCGCCTCCCCATATCGTAACTTGTATTAAGAGAATGTTACGAGGTCTCGAGGTTCTGAGCTCCTTTTTCTTAGCCCTTTCTTGTTTTACACCATGGAACTGGGAGTTGTGACAAGTAGCTTAGTGTTAAGGTGCTAAGGCCTTTAGATCTTGTAGGGGGCATATATTCCTTTGTTTAATTCTCTCACCCTTGGTTCTTTTGGGTTTATACATCTGATGCCAACATACATCAAATCTGCTTGTATTAGGAATTCTTTCATATTTCAATTTCGGAGGAGTTCCAAAATTTTGACTTCCGAAACACTTCATAATACTTTGGTGCTAGACCTGCTTAGTGCCCTTGATTCTTTAAAATACACGATCAAGTGCCAAAATGACATCAAAGCCCCTGATATCAGAAAGTTTCTTCAAATGAAATTACGAGGGAGTTACAAAAACTCCAACCAATGAAGTTCCGACTTCCGAGATGATGTCATGTAGTTGTCATCAACTTTACGTGGCATCTCCTTAGTGGTGACATGTGCCACCTGTATTTTCCCTATAAGGCCACCCAATTTTGTTTAATATTACTAACACGTGTCCATAGTACATCCATGTCATGTTGATGGCATCAGCCTCATCAGCTTTTGAGGACCAATCAACCACCGCCATGTGTCCCATCTAGAGGAGAGATTAAGGGTCCCTCAAACCTTTTGTTTTGCAACAATTTCCTTTTTAATTCTTATTATCTTCATCCTCAATGATTTTTAAAGAGTTGCATTCATAATAATTTACAAGGTTCTGAAAACTCAAAGTTTTGAACCTCTGAGGTTATTCTTCCCTCATGCCATTTTGGGTCCTATTTTAAATAAACCACCTAGGTCCCAAGGCTTTGAGGTTCCAAAATGTTGCCATGTGTCCTATCTTGCCGAGGTTTCGACGTGCCCAGCCTACCGAAAATTGGCTCCAATATTCAGCCTGATGTTCTGTACTTCTGAGGTTTGAGCCTGCTCCAACCCTCTAAAATTCTAACCTCTGATATTTTGGCCTCCCGAAGCTCCCAGGTTCTACTATGGCCATCCTTTCGAAATTTGGGGTCCAAAATTCGGCCTGCTAAGGACTTCGAGATCCTAACTTCAATAGTCAATAAATTTTGATCCTGATGACCATTCATGGACTTCCACATACCGCTGGAAAGCTCTTTCCGAGCACTTTCAAGTGGAGAAGGTCCACTCTAGTCTTTAATCCCATTCACTACCTGAAAAATGGCTACAAACTTTATATTGTTCGTTTCACCTTGGCCCTTCTCTTGTGCATGGAATCCTAGATTCCCAACCACCATAGTTGTCATTTTATGACTTCTCTAAGAATCCTGCTACTATGGTGATTCTTTACAAAGCACTGCAACAACCATAAAAATCCCCTTGAACTTGACACATCAAGCACATCAATGCTAGTATCTGTTACTATAAACATCCATGTTGTTCTGGTTGACATCAATGCCAACACATTTGCTAACTGTCAGGCAATGCCAATTTCCCAACTTGATCTCCCAACATGGTTGTTGACATCAATACCGACACACTTACAACCACTATCCATCTAGACAATGTCAACTATCCAACACCACATGCATTGTGGAATTATGTCCTGAGGTTTTTATATTTCTTTTGCTGCCAATAATAGCTTGTGTGTAAAACTACTAAAAACATCCATTATTTAACCCGCATTAATGTTTTGTATGAAAGCAAAAATAAAGAAAAAAACCATTGGATTTAATCATCATGTCATTGGATTTAGGCGAATGGGTTAGTGAATCCTGGAAAAAATAAAACCATCGGATTTCATCATCACACCATTAGATTCAGGTGAATGAGTCACTGAATCCCGAAAAACATTACACCCTAAAATGAGAATGCTCGAATTATTGATGCTCAATATTTTGTTACCCTCGTTATTTCAACATATTTGAATTTCAAGTTTTAGTAACATCGATTTTACCCAATGCATAATGTTCTATTATCTTAGTTATGTCTATAGATGTGAATTATTCCACATGAATTGTGGAATTGCATCGTGAAGTTTTTTTATTTCTTCTGTTGCCAATAATAACTTGTCTATGAAACTACTAAAAACATGGATTATTGAACCCACATTAATTTGTTGTCTGAATGCTAAAGTAACATAAAAAATAAATAAATAAAACCATTGGATTTCATCATCATGTCAATGGATTTAGGTGAATGAGTCATCGAATCTCGAAAAAAATAAATAAAACCATTGGATTTCATCGTCATGTCAATGGATTTAGGTGAATGAGTCATCGAATCTCGAAAAAAAATACACCCTAAAATGGTGTGTGCACGAAAGTTGGTGGATGCCTTGTACTCGAAACCTAAAACTTGAAAATATGATAAGTGCACCCAATATTTCTATTAACAAACATGGAAAAAATTTGTTCACTAACATTTAGTTAATCAAGCTATTAGGATTCGTCAACAGACACAAAAAGTATCATATTTTTTTCATTGATATTGACGGTATAAATAAATAAATTAAATTAAATTTAAATTTAAATTAAAGTAATGATAAAAATTAATATAATCCACATTATCTTCTATGTTAGTGCATTCAGTAAAGTGATTTTACACATAGATCTAGAGGACATACCATTTGCTATGTCACCAGAAAAAGATGATAGTACAAAAGATTCTAAAGGAAATAACTTTGTATCTTAGTCTCTGAATAAGAAAACTTTTAAATCACTGAAAAAATCTCGACAAGTAGCAAATGACAAATGATGGTGGCCTCAAAATTGCAAAATTACAAAACTAAAGGAAACATAATTTTATAAACCACTTAATACATAAAAAAATAAATTAAACACCAATTTATGACCTATTAAATTCAAAACATTAAGGCGATCAAGGATCTAATTTCACAAACCAAAGAGAGTGTAAGAATAGATAGTAAATTTACAGAAGTAGCCATTAAAAATGTTTTGGTAGGGGGGAAGGGATTTTATTTTAATTTGATAAGTAAATAAAAGGTGTGGTTGTATAAAGTTTCAATAAGATGTCAACTATTGTAACTCCCATTTTTCCGCCCACTGACCTTTCTATTTTCCAAGTCGCCTGGCCACCGAACTAACATAAAATCTTGTTCACAACCCTTTTATTATTTTGATAATAAAATCAACTAAGAAAATTGATACTATTAAGTTAAGGATGCATAGGGATGCATCAAAATTATGGATTCATTAGGGGTGTCATTCAGAATGCTTCCATTTCTTGACACTTGACATCTTGACAACTTGACGTTTTTTCCCCTAACTCTCCAACAATGAATCATCCACTACTATTAAATTTGATCCCAATTATTTCAAAGATGTCTCGGATCTGTCAATTTTGAGAGTTTACAATGGGGATGTTTGGTGTATAATCTTGAAACCTGACGCTCGATAATTCAATTCTTTGTTTTCCCTGTTGTTGGTTGTCACAACTACTTTTCATCTAAGTAATGGATTTGCCAAGCTCTATTAGTATTAGGGACTTTCAATATGGATGTTATTCGAATACTGCCAACTCTCAACCCGTAATATCTTGACAACTAGATATCTCATCATGTTGAGGCTTAAGCCCCTTTCAACTAAGCCCTCAATTATGACTCTTGTTGGATAATGTAACCAGGCACTACGGTTGATGCCTCCAAACACAAAATTTACAAAAGTACCAATAAGTTCCTAGGCCTGTCTTAGAGGTATGTCCTAATTTCTTATAGGTTGGTAAATAATGTCCCAATGGCCAAAGTGTTGATGCTTCTTTGAATTGACGATGGGAAATTCCCCATTAGATTACAAGCATTATTGAGGCCTATTTGTATTGGGAGTTTGCGATGGATGTGCTTCGGTAGGTAATTTTGTCACCTAACTCCCAACATCTTAATATCCCAATACTCATCAATGTGGACTTGGCCCCTTCTGGATATGTGCTTGGTCACAACCCCTTATTGGAACATGTGACCAGGGGTTGGGGTAAAACCCTCCAACCCTTAAAATTAAAAGGATCCCAATAAGCAATCCCTAAAATTTTGGAACTCATAGTGAACTCTCAGGCCATTTTCCAAGTATCAAAATTGACTCCAACATGGCCAATACTTTCCCAATTTTGTTCTAAGGGTATAAGTTCCATAACAATTTGTAAGGCTTGCAAAATCAAATCCTTGGTCACAACTAAGATTCTTTTCAAGAAATCAAAAGGGGACCCTCAAACTTCTTCACTCTAATGACTAATGCTTTTCTTCTTGCATGAAGAATGGAACTAAGGTCCAAAAAAAATTATAAGGCTTGCAAACTCCTTAAATCCTTGGTCACAACTAGGCTTCTTTTCAAGAAATAAAAAGGGAGTCCTGACACAGGAAAACCCGCATATACCCATAGTATGCATGTAAAATGCATATATTCGTCTTTCCCCAAGAATTTCAAATCTCTGATGAGTCAAATATTCAAACCTTAATGGTTTAAGGCCCCCTTATTAAATCCCTTTTCATATTTGTACAACCTTTGCACGTTATTCAATTCATGCCTTATCTCAATCACAATCGCAATCACAATCGCAAGTTTCAAAACTCTTAAACACATGTGTTTAGGACTCCCGATTCGCGGGACATGATCACACTTCCACCATTCAAGACCTTTGTATACATTCTCTCAACTTTCTACCTTTATCGAATTCCTTCTTTCGCATCCGAGATGCGAAAACACAGTCGAACTTTACATACAATACAATTGTGTCTATACCTTATCGGGTCTGCTCTTACATCGCACATCGTATATCACATTTCTTAGGGCCTGGTACATCACCCATGGATATTTGTGATGTGATCTAATCGCCAATCGCATCAGACATTGCAATCGCACATCGCACTTGTTTGTGGCCGAAGTTCATACACAATTGGATTATTGCGATGCAGGATTCAACAACGATCCTCCACCATTGATTAGAGCACCCGATCCAACAGTTAGCAATGATCTCGCATATCACAATCACTTTAGGCTGGGGTTTATTAACTTCTATGATATCTTGCAATGTGATATTAATAACTCCATTCCATGCGACTTGATCTCATTCGTTGATCTGTTAGATCCAACGGTTCTTGTGCATCAATGCTTTACTTCTCGTCTATCTCTTTACTTGGGGTTTATGACATTTCTTCAATGTTTTCTTTGTGGTTCGGGTTACTTCAGGGTTCTTCTTCCTTCATTTTTCCACTGCATGACTCCCTCCTAAGCTTAACTCTGTATGATTCTTTAATCACTATCATTCTAGGCATTACCTTGATCCTTCGAATGGTTTCAAAGATCAATTACGATCCTCTGTCTCATTCTTCCCCTCTGTGTTTTTCCTGGACTCCACTTGCATACATATATTATACAGAATCTCTGATACACACATGATTTATCATTCCATATTTGAATCACACACTTATACAGTTTTGAATTGAATCTCTGTATATATAAACAAGCATTTACACAATTTCTTTATCTTTGGCTTGATCTTCTAATGTTAGTGGCCTCTGTTTACAACCTGCTCATAGGCTTAAAATCAAACCCATCTAACCAACTAACCAGCTAATTATCTAACTTATCTAACCTATCCAACCTCTAATTTTTCCTTTTAGGCTTACATTTATACAAAAGGATTCTAAAACCAATTCCTAGTTTAGATCCATAAACCTCTCAAAAAAATCCTAAAATCTCTTCCTCATCCCTAAGGATTCTCTCTAATCCATAAAATCATGAACTAACTCCTAATCTCAGTTTTATAATTAATTCTCAAATCCCTCAATCTCTCAACTATCCTAAATCTCTCATATTCTCCTACATTCGAGAATATTTACAAATATGTCTCACAATATTCAATTAATTCCTATTCTCATTAAAATCACTCAAAAGATTTAATAATTACATTAATTCACACTTAGGAAACCAACTTTCTTGGAAACACAATACCCCTATGTCTACTAAAATACAATGATATTATTGCGCTGAATGCTCCTACATCAAACCCTCAAAATCCTTCACTCTAACATTTAAGGCTTTTATTTTTTCATGAAGAATGGAAATTTGAGGAAAACCTTAATTTCACAGTAGTTTTCTAAGCTATATTTAACAATCTATCCTTCTTTAGATATTAAATTTCATTCCCATACACTGCTACAGAGCCAACCTTGTAGTCTGGGACCCATTGAGATCCTCCAACCTTCCTATCATAAATTTCTTATGATTGAGGACATTACTCATCCATAATATATCAAGTAAACACTATTTAAAGAACTAATTATGAATCACAAACTCATTCTTATGAAGATTATAACCAGTAAACAAGAATGAGGAAGCATGGAAAATTTTAGGGCTAATATTCGCAAGTGGGTTAATTTTCCATGCTTTTTCTAAAAAAAAAGATTTGCTAATATCCATTTTTCCTAAAAATATTTCACCCCAAAATTTTATAATATAAAACTATTTTACCCTAAAGATCGCTAAAATTTTATATAGAGACTATATAAAACTATTATACATTTGAAATATTTTACAAAAATATCACCAAACAGTTTACACATTTCATATTATTGACTACTAAGATTTACTAAGGTTTCTAAACTTTAAGATAAATGCCCATCCTTAAAAATTTCCCTGATCAGAAGCATGCGTTGTTGCACGTAGTTTTCACTGGTTTGACACAATGAAAGCGTGGTGGATCACTTGTGCAACCTTCTTCGATGAGTAAAAAATGTCATACACGTTTCTTCTTCATGGGTATGTTAAACTAGGTCAAACCTAATTGTTTTTTTGTTGAGTCATTCTCTCTCTTTATGATATTACTTATCAATTAAACTTAAAGAATCCATAAAATTTGATTTTCCATATATATGTAAATGACCAGGCATCTATGCGCTACTGCATCGAATGAATTTGGAATTTACAATAAAAATACAAACCAATGATAGGGTGGAGCATGATCTAAGTTAGGAGATAGCTGATGAGCTCCAGTATTGCAGCAAGGATGCTGCAGATCCTGGGCTACCAGCTTTACTTATCAACCCGAGGTTTGTACAAACTTGGAGGTGACAGTGTTGTATGCACAAGTAAAATTGATGGTTCTTCCTGTTGTCACTATTCAGCTGGAAAGAGACCACTATGGTTCCAAGCCAGACTTCTATAGAGTCAAAAGAAGATTGATTCTTTGATGGAAGAAGGGAAAATCTACTCTAAGAGAGTTACTCTACTACAGTAAGGGAAAAGGCCAACATGTAATGCTAAACCACATCATACCCTAATTAACCATTTAAGAAGCTATGCTAAGAAGAATTGCTAAATAAAAAATAAACAAATGCTACTATCTAAGTTGCAGAAGTAAAAAGCATCAAACCATACTAATGTGCAAGCAAAGAAACTAAACCAAATTTGTTTTCACTTTTTTGGTTTTTTAGGCAAAATCAAATATGCAAACTAATTGTTCTGTGGATGTGACAGGTGGATGGAAGGTGTTTGAGGATGGATAGAAGGTTTATGGAGTGATTGGATGGTGTGGAGGGGTCCTAGGAGGCTTTTTGTGACTTTATAGAGGTTTCCCATCAATTCGGCCTCAAAATAGGCCGTTTCAAGATAACCTACAAGATGTACTAGAAACTTACAGGATGATCTTGTAGGAATTATAGGAAACCTACAAGATATAGCCGAGAGATAATTGTGAGGTGTTGGATGATCTGGTAATGAGATCTCAGACAATTATTAAGGTATTACAGACTCATGTGCATGGATATGCCTTTTTTACTTTGTGCAATGGATCGATAAGATTGCGAAATACATAGACAATGAAGCACTTAAAGAAAATAATAGACAACACACATAAACACAAGAATTTTAATAAGGATTTCACACCATACTCCTAGGCTATGTCTCTTGGTCTAGCCTTCAATGGTGACCTCTCTATTATCTCTTCAAAAACAGAGTTTTAAAAAAGTATGAGCTCAATTTGAGTCTCAACACATAACAAATACAAAACAATAAGGCTTCACTTGGATCCCAAAAGTCTTTTTGAGTACACAGACTCTCCTCACTGACTCTCTAACTCTGTTTTCTCTCTGTCTCAACACTGCTTGTCTATGTCTTTGTTAGTATGTGGCTTTAAAGCCAATCAACATTGTCTGTTCATTTCACCTTCTCAGGCTCTCTGGCTTCCTGACCTCCATCCACTCGGATCCCCTTTGAGTGTTAGAAATCATTGCTAAATGCTTTTAGGGATGGTGGCCACCTATTCTGTAACAGAATGGGTCATCGAGCCTTTGAAAACCCTGAAATAACCATTCTCTATTTACATAGAGAAATACATTCAAAACTGTGAAATTCCACCAAATTTCCATTTATCGGACATAAAACATTATGAATCTGCCTTATAACTCCTATCGGGTCTGCCTACATATCGACATCGCATCTCAACCGTTGATCTGGGAGATCCAGATCCAACTTCTGTGGTTCATTTCGGGTATCTCTTCCGTACGGGGGTTAAACGCCCGATGAGGGTGGTTTTCTCTCTCCTTAACCTGGACACGTGGCAGCCAATGTATGGGATCGAGCGGAGCCCGACCCAAACCACTTACCACCTTTGGCCCACCCGAAATCCCGCTTATATAATGATTTCCCTTTGTATTTAAAAATACATTAAAACATTGAAAAACCTTGTAAAATGGCTTTATTGGACTTGAAATCATATATAACAGCATTAATAAACCCTTTCGGGTCCTGTTTCATCACATCGGTGCTTTTTCCTTTGTATTTTGTTTATTTAACGAAAATGCAAAATACAAAGGAAAACCCTGTTTTCCGGATCTCAAAATATATATAATATCATCTATATTTACATTGGGTCCAACTATCACAAATCATATTTATTATCAGCCCCGATCCTTTTCATAGTTCCGATGTGATATTGTGATGCGATTGATCACAATCGCATATCGCAGAAACCTCGAGTCGTTTGTAATCGCTCCTCTGTGTTTGCCAATTGTGATATCGCGCGTTAACATGGGCCGTTGATCTGCGTGCTTGATCAATGGTCCTCATTAACCTGCGATGATCACGATCACAACTGTCATGTGATAGCCCCCAATTGCCTCCACTTGCCATCAATGATTGCGATTTGCTGATCAGATCTGGACCGTTGATCGGCCAAATCTTACGGCTCTCATGAAAAGTTGCTTTAAGCCTCCGATAAGCCTTATTTCACTGATTTATTCATGTTTTTGCCTCCTGATAGTGCAATTTGACTTTTTGAAAAGTTCTTCTCATGCGACAGTTTCGAGTGTTTAAAGACTTAGAGGGTTTTCTAGGATCCCTTTGGATCACACCTTCCCACTGAAAAAGGCTTTCGGACCACCAAAAGTTGGTTTTTAAGCATCAATCAAGTGAGGATGCAACTTCTTCACTTGTTCAATCTCTATCCATCTTGCACTGCTTGGTTTTGAACCTTTGAGTCCAATTCTAAGGTACTCAACAACCCCTCTACGCATAGTTCTCACCTTTTTTGTCCAGAACTGTATCTTCCTGCAACTCATTGAGATATTCAAGCAATAGATCATCAATAGAAGGCAACTAACTTTGCTCTTTGGGATCTTCAATCAATGAAGGTTCAAATAGTCTCAAGTTCTCTACATTAACTACTGAATAGATGTGCATGTAAGCTGGCAAATCAAGGTGAAAAGAATTCTCACCAATTTTCTCAAGTATCTTGAAAGGTCCATACCTTATTGGCTTCAGCTTCTTACCTTCACATTGCATTCTATCTTTGTTGATGTACAACCAGACTTGATCACCAACTTGGAAGCTATGCTCAATTCGATGCTTATCATGCCTTGCCTTGTACTTGGCTTGGCTCTTTTTCAGTTGTTCCTGCATTGCCTGGTGAATTTCTTGGATCTATTCAATGAACTTGGTTGCTTTATCCACATCATTGTGTCCATCAACTGCTTTGTCTTTACTAAAGAAAAATCCAAGGGAGACCTTGGTATAAAACCAAAACAGGTCTCAAAAGGAGATCTTTGTGTAGAAGAATGTTTAGCACGGTTGTAAGCATGTTGCCCATAACATAAATGTTCATCCCAAAGCTTGGGATGCTTGCTGCAATAGCCTCTGAGCAACTAGATCACTGTCCTATTGACCACCTCTATTTGGCCATTTGTTTGTGGATGAAATGTTGTGGTCTTCTTCAATCTGGTGTCCATTAACTCCCATAGGCTTGACCAAAACTTCCCAACAAATCGGGAATCTCGATTAGAGATAATAGAAGTGGGTAACCCAAAATGAATCCATACATGCTGAAAGAACAAATTTGTTGCTTGTTCAGCTGTGATCTGCTTGTTACAAGGTATTAAAATACACATTTTGTTGAACCTGTCCACAATAACATATAAATAGTCATGACCTTTTCTAGACTTTGGAAATCCCCCAACAAAGTCCATGGAAACACTTTCCCAAGGATGGGAAGGAACTGGAAGTGGAGTGTACAAGCCTAGTTTTCTATTTCTTAGCTTGCTTCTAGCACACATGGTACACCCTTTAATATATCTAGAAGTTGTTTCATGTATTCCTGGCCAATAACAGAATCTTTGCAGCTATGCAACTATTTTACTTACACCAAAATGACCTGATATTAGAGAAGTATGTGCTTCTCGGATTATGTTAACTCTTTCAGTTTGAGGAATGCGTAAATTTCCCAAATGATATAAGATTTGGTCCTTAACATGATAATCCATCATGACTTAAAGTTGCATATACATCTTTAAAATCTATATCTTGAGCATATTGTTCAATGTAGCTTTCATGCAATACTGAATTATGCTTAAGTATAGTAGATGGATTTATAATTGGTCTGGATAACATATCTGCAACCTTATTGTGTATGCCTTTCTTATATCTGATGACAAGATGAAACTGTTGTAGAAACCCCATCCACCTATAGTGTCTTGATTGCTGCAATTTAGTTTGTGAGTGCAAATATTGAAGTGGTTGATGATCTGTATGTATAATTGTTTCTTTTCCCAATAGGTAATGTTTCCACTTTTTCACACTCTACACTAATGCATACAATTCTTTATGATATGTGGGATAATTAACTACTGCAGAATTAAATGTCTCAGAATGATAACATGTAGGTTTACCATGTTGCATCAACACTGCTCCCATGGCATAGTCACTAGTATCTGTTTCAATCTAGAATGGTCTTTGAAGATCTGGGAATTCTAGTACTGGTGTTGTACTAATCTTTTCTTTCAAGGTGTCGAAGGCTTTCTACTATTTGCCTCCCCACTGAAACACCTTGTTCAATCCCGTTAAAGCATGTAAGGGAGCTGCAATCAAGGAAAAGTTAGCAATAAATTTTCTCCAATATTGTGTTGCTCCTAGGAAGCTCCTAACTTCTGTAGCAGAATTGGGTTTAGGCCAGTTCACAATGACTTCAACCTTAGAGGGATCTATCTTCAATTCACCACCCCCTACAATATGACCCAAATAATTCAAAGATGTTTTTCCAAATTCACATTTTGATAATTTAACATAGAGATTTTCTCTTTTCAAAACATCTGGAGTCTGCTTTACATGCTTCAAATGCTCTTCCCATGTTTTACTGAAAACAAGAATGTCATCTAAATATACAATTACAAAATCATCAATAAAAGGTCGAAGTACATCATTCATAACTCTCATGAAAGTGGCAGGAGCATTAGTTAAGCCAAAACGCATAACTAGCCACTCATACAACCCTTGATTTGTTTTGAAAGCAGTCTTCCATGCATCTTGTTCTACAAGTCTGACCTGAAGGTAGCCACTACGCAAGTCCAAATTGGAAAAGTAAACAACTTTCAAATGATCCAATAGATCATCTATGCGAGGGAGAGGATAACGATTCTTGATCATTATTTTATGCAGTGCTCTGTAATCAATGCACATCCTCCACGAGCCATCTTTCTTTCTCACCAAGACAATTGGAGATCCACATGGTGATATGCTTGGCCTTATGAACCCTTTGTCGAGCAAATCCTGTACCTGCTTCTTGATCTCTGCATTCTCTAAAGTGGATAACCTTTTATACCTATGGTTGCGACTATTGTTTCATCACCTAAGTCTGACCCCAAATCTTTCTGAATAGCAGCAACAGTCTTCTTCTTCTTGCCATCGAACTTCTTGGGTTTCAGCTTCGGATGCAAAGACCAGCAGTGTTCATCATCATGTCCAACCTTCTTGCAGTGAGTGCATGAAGGTTTGTCTTTCTATATAGTGTTTGTCTTCCTCTCTTTCCATTTTTGTTTCCTCTTTTCCTTGTTCTTGCTTGCAGTGGATTTTGATGATCCCCCAATATTTAGGTTCACATTCTTGCCTCTAACCTCTTGATGTGTAGCTTTAACTGATACCTCCTCTATGCTAGTAGGGTTAAATATGAGAATGGAATGCCTCAAATAACTATGTAGACCACCTATATATTTCAACAAATTTTCAGGTGAATCTAGAGAAATGCCTAGAATTAAAGCTGTTTTTCTAAATTCTTGTGTATAGCTTTGTACACTTTGCCCCTTTAATTGGCGAAGAGTTTGCCAACTCATCATTGCTTTCTACATATAAGCTAGTGGATAGAATTGTTTTTTAATGGCAGAAACAAATTCACTCTAGGTAGAAATAATTTTATCATGCTTCTTCAAATCAGCTTGTGTCCTGCCTTCCCACCACACTGGGGCAGTTCCTCCAATTCGAAGGCTAGCCAGCTGAATCTTTCTCCTTTCTGAATCGATGTTCTGCACCTTGCAATATACATCAATCTATCTAATCCAGTTATCTAGATTTTTTGCATTTAATTCTCCATCATATATTGGCAAATCAAATTTTACATCTAATTTAATCAAAGGGCTAGAAGGAGGTGTTGATAGAGGAGGCTCTTTCCCTTTTCCTTTGGCTTCTGAATGGCCATCTAGAAGAGGTTCTTCTATTCCTTTGTCTTGTTTGGAGGTTGAAGTATCTTCACCTCAACCTTTCTTAAATTCTCGATACATCTCTTCTACCATGGCTCTCATGGTCATGAAATAGTCCATGAACTGAGAGTTTGATTCCAGGGGAATTTCTTTTGCCATTTTCCTCCTAGGATAAACTCTTCCAATTTCTGGGTTAGCCTCAACTAGTTCTCCTTCTCCTAATTTGAGCTTAGACCTAGTTAGCATTCAACAATTCAGCGCAAGCTTGTCTAACCTTAGCAAACCTAAAGCTCTAATACCACTTGATTTGATAATGAGATCTAAGACAATTATTAAGGTATCACATAATCATGTGCATGGATATGCCTATGTTACTTTGCGAAATGGATCGATAAGATTGTGGAATACATAGACAATGAAGTAGTTAAATAACATAATAGACAACACACATAAACACAACAAGTTTAATAAGGAGTTCACCCCATACTCCTAGGCTACCTCTTCTAGTTCAGCCTTCAGTGGTGACCTCTCTATTATGTCTTCAAAAATAGATTTTACAAAAGTATGAGCTCAATTTGAGTCTCAACACAGAATAGATATAAAATAATAAGGCTTCACTTGGACCCCCCAAGTCTTTCTGATTACATAGACTCTCCTCACTGACTCTTTGTCTTTTTTTGCTCTTTGTCTCAGCACTTCTTGTCTCTGCCTTTGTCAGTCTGTGGCTTTAAAGCCAATCATCATTGTATGTTCATTTCACCTTCTCAGGCTCTCTGGCTTCCCGACCTCCGTCTGCTCAAATCCCCCTCTGAGCGTTAGCAATCATTGATAAATGCTTTTAGGGATGGTGGCCACCTATTCTGTAACGGAATGAGTCATCAGACCTTTGAAAACCCTGAAATAACCATTCTCTATTTACACAGAGAAATACATTCAAAACTATGAAATTCTACCAAATTGCCATATATCAGACTTGAAACATTATGAATCCACCTTATAACTCCTATTGGGTCTGTCTGTATATCGACATGGCATCTCCACCATTGATCTGGGAGATCTAGATCCAATGACTGTGGTTCATTTCGGGCGACTCTTCCGTACGGGGGTTAACCACTCGATGAGGGTGGTTTTCTCTCTCCTTAGCCTAGACACGTGGCAACCAATGTATGGGATTGGGCGAAGCCCAGCCTAAACCACTTACTGCCTTTGGCCTGCCCGAAATCCCACTTATATCATGATTTCCCTTTGTATTTAAAAATACATTAAAATATTGAAAAACCCCGTAAAATGGCTTTATCAGACTTGAAATCATATATAACAACATTAATAAACCCTTTTTGGCGGTGCTTTTTCCTTTGTATTTCATTTATTTAACGAAAATTCAAAATACAAAGGAAAAACCTGTTTTCCAGATCTCAAAATATATATAATATCATCTATATTTTGATCAGGTCCAGCTATCATGAATCATATTTATTATCGGCCTCGATCCTTTGCATAGTTCCGATACGATATTGCGATGTGATTGATCGCAATCGCATATTGCAGATATCTTGGGCCGTTTGTAATTTCTCCTCTGTGTTTGTCGATTGCGATATTGTGCATTAACATGGGCCGTTGAACTGCGCACTTGATCGACGGTCCTTGTTGACCCATGCTGATCGGATCACAACTGTCATGTGATAGCCCCCGATTGCCTTTTCTTGCCATCGTTGATTGCGATTTGCTGATCAGATATGGATCTTTGATTGGCCAAATCTGATGGCTTTCATGCAAAGTTGCTTTAAGCCTCCGATAAGCCTTATTTCACTGATTTCTTCATGTTTTTGCCTCCCGAAAGTGTAATTTGACTTTTTGAAAAGTTCTTCTCATGCGATAGTTTCGAGTGTTTGAAGACTTAGAGTGTTTTCTAGGATCCGTTTGGATCATTGGAGGTGTTGGGAAGCTTAGGAAAGGTGTGTGATGGGTGGAATGGAGTGTTAGAAGGTCTAAGAGCACTTAGGAGTCAATATCCAAGATAAGGGATGGCTAGATTCGCTCAATGTGTTTAGGGAAATTTCAATGAAAAATGATGAAAAAATAGTGAGGGTGATGGTGAAACAAGGGATGGCTAAGGTGGATGAAGTGGAAGGTGGTTGCTGGTTATGAAGTCTTGGTCTCCTCCTGAAGTACCTACTTTGCATAAAACATGTGTGTCTTCCAAAAAGAACTATGCAACAAGATACATTTTTCATAAACTAGAAAAGCATGAATCAACTGCCTATATTATGCATTAAGAAAGTTGGCTGAAGGGAATGAAAGCATGAGTGAGATATTATTGTAAAAATGGAGATGGAAAAAGATTACAATGAAATCTACCTTGCAACATTAACCAACTACTGAATTAAAGACAACAAAATCCAAAGATCATAAAACAACTATAAATCTGTGTTTTTGGGGTTGCTGAAGGGTCCCCTCCTCAAGTCATGGTCCCAGAGGGAGGAAGTGAGGCCGAGACACTTGCTGAAAACCTTGTGGTGATCCTTTTTCTCCTTGCTAACCTGCTACTTGAATGAAGGTACAAATGGAAGAAAACTATCACACAACCAATCTAATCTACACTATTTGTAATGGAAATGCATCTACTAAGCAAACTAACAACTAAGCTATGAATCTACACTAAGCATTCATGTACAATAAAGAGGAGCCTTGGCTGCTAGGGTTGGGCCCTAACCCAAGAGATTTAGCCCTTTGAGTTAACTCAATGCTAGCTCAAAACAAAACTCATTCTTATTACCAAAACAACATATTACATCAAAAGAACTGTCACAAGTCTTGCAGCTCGAAAAATAGAGTAGAGTTTTACAATAAAAAATCTGAATCCTACTGAGGTCCTAGTCCTCTCTACTTATACATCTGAAGTCTCCAACGACTTCCTTAAAAATAGGGAGGCTCATCTCCCAAACTCAAGATAAATTGGTGCTTTGTCTTTCATTTGCTTGGCTGCCTTCTAGTCCTCATGATTTGGTTGTTTGCACTCCGAGCTGATGGAGGAATATTTGAATGGACGAGTAGTAAATGAGGAGGATTTACCTCCTATAATCCCTCTCCCATGTCCCATTCGAGTTTTGACCTTGGTCTTTGCCAAAATTCCTTGCTTTTCTCCTTTAATCCTGCATTAAATGCATATTATGTTGGCATTATGGCACAGGTTTGAAGCTATGGCACATGTGTTGTCCTTGATGGCAACCTTCTTTGGTATCAGATCTCAGTTCAGGCACTCAGAAAATAGAAAAAGACATATACGCAGGTTCATCTAGACGAAGGGGCGTATACACGCGGGTTATACTTTACAAAAGTGCGTATATGTTGGGGATCATTCTTTTGGTCCATGGCAGTTAGATCTTGGAACTTGATCCTATGCTTTGGACCATGGCGTCTCGTCAGATGTGTTGATCCCTAGTTTTGGGTTCATGGTATTGAAATATTATGGTTTTGGACCATGGTATTGGGGATGGCCTAAGGCTATAAAAGAGGAAGGAGATCTTGTGACAAATTACCATCTGAATGATAATTGAAGATCTGAAAAGTTCTAGAGCTGGTATATTGGGTGGTGATGCAGATCTGGATCTGAAGGAAGGAGGAACCTTAGCGCAAAAGGAAGTATAAGTTCTATTCATGGGTCATAATCTTTAAGCTTCAATGGTAGTATCTTTGTATGATTTTGATCTGCTAGATGTGATGCTTGCTTGATCTATCTGGTAATCTCGGTTAATTAATGATTGAATAGTTGAAAGAGTGAATTATCCTTTGTAAGATCTGTACGCAGGTTCAGTAAGGCAAAGACGCGTATACACGCAGTTTCAGTGAAGTAAAGGAGCGTATACGTAGGTTGTTCCATACGCAGATGCGTATGCACGCCAGTTTCAGGCATTTGAAATAGCGTATATAATCTAAGTTGTGATCTAGCTGCTTCTGACTATTGCTACTGTGTTCTGGGTTCTGCCTTCTGGTGTATGGTTTCTGGTACTGTGTTTTGGGTACAACTATAAGGAGAATATCTACTTGATTCAGATCTAATTTGTGGGAAGGAGATTGGTTGATTCTTGATGATTGTTTGATGTTCATGGATCCAGTCTGAAAACTGATGAAACGTGGTCCTTGGAAGAAAGAGAAGGTTGTAGCCTTTTGTAGGCTAGCACCTACGTACTAGTATCTTGGCTAGTGCAAGAGCAAAGGGGGTTGTAGCTCCCTTCCAGGAGAGCCTGGAAAACGAGAGAGGGTTGTAGCTCTCTGCAGGTTGCAGCCTGCATACTAGTAAAAAGACTGCACCAGTATATTGTAAAAGAAGTTTCTATTGAAAAGAAGATAGAGACGAATTGCAGCAGGTGGTTTTCACCCACATTGGGTTTCCACCTTATATCTTGTGTTCTTGTGTGTGACTGTGTCTCTGCTCTGTTTTACTGTCTCTGGTTACTGTTATTTGATTATGCATCACAGATTAACAATCACCATCAGAAAATATTAAGTAAAGTAAAAGTTGACTTTGTATACGCGGGTTTCCTTCTACATAATAGCGTATATACGCAGGTTAATTAAACAGAAGTAGCATATATCAGTTGTTTTGAAAAAGGAATAATTACCTTGATAATACCGATTCCCCCCCCCCCCCCAGTATTATTTCCAACAATTGGTATCAGAGCAGGTCCTTCTGAAGAAGCTTGATCGCTTGAAGGAAGATCTTTCATCATGGAGGAATATTTGAATGGACGAGTAGTAAATGAGGAGGATTTACCTCCTATAATCCCTCTCCCATGTCCCATTCGAGTTTTGACCTTGGTCTTTGCCAAAATTCCTTGCTTTTCTCCTTTAATCCTGCATTAAATGCATATTATGTTGGCATTATGGCACAGGTTTGAAGCTATGGCACATGTGTTGTCCTTGATGGCAACCTTCTTTGGTATCAGATCTCAGTTCAGGCACTCAGAAAATAGAAAAAGACATATACGCAGGTTCATCTAGACGAAGGGGCGTATACACGTGGGTTATACTTTACAAAAGTGCGTATATGTTGGGGATCATTCTTTTGGTCCATGGCAGTTAGATCTTGGAACTTGATCCTATGCTTTGGACCATGGCGTCTCGTCAGATGTGTTGATCCCTAGTTTTGGGTTCATGGTATTGAAATATTATGGTTTTGGACCATGATATTGGGGATGGCCTAAGGCTATAAAAGAGGAAGGAGATCTTGTGACAAATTACCATCTGAATGATAATTGAAGATCTGAAAAGTTCTAGAGCTGGTATATTGGGTGGTGATGCATATCTGGATCTGAAGGAAGGAGGAACCTTAGCGCAAAAGGAAGGATAAGTTCTATTCATGGGTCATAATCTTTAAGCTTCAATGGTAGTATCTTTGTATGATTTTGATCTGCTAGATGTGACGCTTGCTTGATCTATCTGGTAATCTCGGTTAATTAATGATTGAATAGTTGAAAGAGTGAATTATCCTTTGTAAGATCTGTACGCAGGTTCAGTAAGGCAAAGATGTGTATACACGCAGTTTCAGTGAAGTAAAGGAGCGTATACGTAGGTTGTTCCATACGCAGATGCGTATGCACGGCAGTTTCAGGCATTTGAAATAGCGTATATAATCTAAGTTGTGATCTAGCTGCTTCTGACTATTGCTACTGTGTTCTGG
>APFE030154518.1:0-10350 GCA_000404065.3 Pinus taeda | reverse complement strand
TATACAGTAACTGAGAAAGAATTTTTAGCAGTTATTTATGCTATTAATAAATTCCGACATTATATTACTGGCTATACTACCTTTGTGCATACAGACCACTCGGCCATCAAGTATTTAATGAATAAATCAATTACTAATTCTCGAGTCACCAGGTGGTTATTACTATTACAGGAATTTGATATCACAATAGTAGATAGGCCAGGAAAAGAAAATGTAGTTGCTGATTTTCTTTCTCGGTTAAAAACCAATGAAAATGTTCCAGTAGATGATTCTTTTCCAGATGAGTATCTATTTGCAGTATCTGCTCACTCACCTTGGTATGCAGACATTGCTAATTATTTAGTTGTAGGAAAATTACCATCACACCTATCACACAGAGAAAGAAGAAAGATCATCCAGCAAAGTGCTAGGTACAGCTGGATAAGCGGGTGTCTGTTCCACACAGAAATAGATCAAGAAATTAGGAGATGCGTTGGGGAAGATGAGATTTATGACATATTGAAAGCTTGTCACGATGGTCCTTGTGGAGGACATTTTGCAGACAAAAGAACAACTCACAAGGTACTTAGAATGGGATATTACTGGCCATCACTTTTTAAAGATGCAAAAAAATATGTGAAGGCCTATGACAGCTGCCAAAGAATGGGCCAGCCCAACCACAGGGATGAAATGCCACTCAACCCTCAGGTAACTCTCGAACCCTTTGAGAAATGGGCATTAGATTTTGTAGGTCCTATTAACCCTCCATCTAATCAAAGAATTTACATTCTAGTATGTACAGACTATATGACTAAATGGGTAGAATCCAAAGCACTTATTAAAGCTAATGAAGAGGCAGTATTAACATTCCTATTTGAAGAAATCTTCGTTAGATTTGGACTACCCAGAGAATTAGTCACTAATGGAGGGCCTCCTTTTAATTCCCACGGTTTCAAATATATGCTTCAGAAATACCATATCAAACATAAGATGACCACACCTTACCACCCTCAAGCGAATGGACAGGTGGAAAGCACAAACAAGGTCATAGAAGCTATCTTAACAAAAACAATAAAGGAGAATAGAAGGGACTGGTTTCAGCGATTGCCCGAGGCTCTTTGGGCCTACAGAACCACCTGGAGAAACACAACAGGATTCTCACCCTATGAATTGGTTTTTGGAAAGAATGCTATTTTTCCTGTAGAATTTGAAATTAAAACTTTAAGAACTGCCTTAGCTGTTAACCTAGATTTAACTGATGCACAGATAGCCAGGTTGCAGCAGTTGCAGGAATTGGACGAGAAAAGACTAGATGCCGTCCACCAAACAACTATGATACAGCAACAAAGGAGCAGATGGCATGACAGAACCATTAAGCAAAAGCAGTTCCAAAAAGGTGACTGGGCTCTCCTTTATGACTCATGTTTCGAGAACTTTCAAGGGAAGTTGAGAACAAGATGGCTGGGACCGTATGAAGTGGATACTGTTTTCCCAAATGGAACAGTTAGACTAGTAACAATTGATGGAAGTAGAACACCATTGTTGGTGAATGGCTACCGACTTTGGTTGTATCAGCGGCCGATTTCCAAAGAGGACTTCAAAGCTACTTGTATGGCAATAAAGCAGTATTTTTTTCCAGAGGAACTTGCTGTCCCTCAGAACACTTGAATTTCTATTATTTATGTAGTTATTAGGATTAGATATTTTTAGTAACTAATAATTTTTGCCAAGGATTGCAATATTATATTTTCAGATTTTGCAAATAGAACGTGGGAAGTAGCTGAGAACAAGGACGAAGAAGGAATTATCCCTGTTGCTGCAACACCATCCCTGTTGCTGTAACACCATCCCTGTTGCTGCAACACCATCCCTGTTGCTGCAACACCATCCCTGTTGCTGCAACACCATTCCCTGTTGCTGCAACACCATTCCCTGTTGCTGCAACACCATCCCTGTTGCTGCAACACCATTCCCCGTTGCTGCAACACCATTTCCTGTTGCTGCAACACCATTCCCTGTTGCTGCAACACCATTCCCATTGCTGCAACACCACTTCCCGTTGCCCGACATAATTCTCTGTGGCTGCAACACCAATCTCGGTGCCACGACAGTGCTTACTGATCCGAAATATCCTTTCCACACGAAACACATCACCTTTCATGAAGATTACAGAACCTCACCGTCACTTCCCGTCATTATCATATTCCCGTGCTTTCAGATCCGCGATAATGATTATAACTTGATAGCAAACGAGAAAAGACTTTGTGACGCAACGATCCAAAAAGGTAAAAGGACAAAGGTACGCACGTTTATGAATAAGCATTAAATAATAGATAAGCGGAAAAAGGTGATAGGTACATCAAATGATTACATTCCCCAATCATATCATTCACACGTAGGAAAAAAGGGGGGGGTTACCAAAGCAATTTCATAATGATTAACCACACCAACCACCGCCACCCTTAATTCTCCCGGTTGTATGTAAAAACTACAGCATGTTACCAATTGTGATGTATACTCTGAGTTAAAATCAGTAGCTCGGCCCCGAACTCTGAAGATTTACCGAAACAATAAGCCATGGGAGGATCCCTTATCACTCATGAACCAGGCACGACAGCAGTTCTGGAGCTCTTTCCGGAAATTTACCAAAATTTCCTGCAAGTCGGGTGGACAGAATATTTCAGGAGACTCCCGGACTTTGACAAGCAGCAAGTCCTGGAATTCACATGTAATTTGACAGAAGGATTCTCTGTCATTCAGGGAATTCAAGTGCTGGTTACGGAAGAATTCATTGCTGAAGTCACCGGACTTCCAACCACTGGTACAAGATGGTTCAACAGGAAACATTTGATTCTGAACGCGCAGCAAGACTTTCTCCGTCTGGGCGAGGAAGTAGAAACCAAGGGCAGAGGTGTAGCATTGTGGTCGCTACCTCAACCATGGCCAAGAGTCGCCGAATTCGTCAAGCAGTATCTAACATGCGAAGGTCGTTACCAGGTAATCTACCAACATGACTTCGTTCTGTTAAATCATTTAAGAAATGGTCAATTAGTGAATATGCCATATTATTTGCTGGGTTGTCTTAAAAATATGGCACGATATGCTATGAAAGCGAAGAATCCAGCCCTCTCCCTAAAACACCATCGCCTAGCCCAACTGTTGATTAACAGGGCTCTTCCTTTGAACATCCCTCCTCCCCCCATTAATCCCCATCCGAGGGAAAGAAGTCCACAGCCTGTGTAGGGTAGTCCTCATCAAGAAGAGGAAAATCCTCGTCAAGCTAAGGATATACCTCAGCAAGACCAGGAGCCTCCTCAACAAACGGACGACACCCCTGAGCAAACCCCTTCGGAAAACCCTCAGCAGACAGAACATATCCCCAAACAACCCCAGCAAATACCTCTGCATGTTACAGAAAATGAACAAGAAGCAGTGGAATTAACTGTGTCGCCCAAAAGAACCAATTCTCCCGCCCCCATACTCAGTATCTCCACTGATGATTCTGAAGATAATATCCCAATTATGCAGCTTAAACGAAAGATGCAGCAGCCAAAGAAAACCCCAATAAAAAGAAGAAGAACGAGGGGTCCAACCAAAGCAACCACCACCCCGTCTACTGGTCCAGTCACAAGAGCCAGCAGGAAGAGAAAAACACCTCAATTCCCTGCCTTTTTACCAAAACGAAAAACGGCAGTAGTAGGATCCCCTGAGCCCTCCAGCCCACCATCCATTGTTTTAAAATCCCGTACTCCAGCCACTTCTCGAAACCCTTCCCCCTCACCCACAGAGGCTGAGATGCAGAGCATTCATAGCTTCGTGGCCTCATATCTTAAGGTAGCTGATACACAAGAACCAGCTGCCGACACCCAGAATGAGAGTGAGCAAGTGGCTGCAACACAAGAACCAGCCACTACCCCAGGTGACACACAAGAACCACCTGTGGGAAATATTGACCAAATTGATGTAGCAGAATCTCTGCCTCCACTCGAATCTACTATCTCACAGGATCAGCCTACGATACCCACCCTGCAAGAAGAAATTGAGTTTCTGAAAGCTCAGATTCAGGATTACCAGGAAGAGATAATAAGAATCAAGGAAGCTTATGAAGAAGAATTCAGTCTGCACGTTTTAGCAAGAGCAGCCTCGGCAGCGGAGAAAAGCAAAGATACCGAATATCTGTGTACAAGTTGTGGCGAGATATATGCTCAGGCAGGGTATAGGTTAGTGAAGGAACCAATAGAGGAAGCCCTCGAGGCTGAAAATGAAACAAAGGAATTTGATGATGATGAAGTAAAAATTTCACAAACTTCTGCTGAAGCAGAAAAACCTGTTGCTACACAAGAACCAACAGGATCTGTAGAAAAAGCGTAGTCAGCAAGCCCTGTTGACACACAAGAACCAACAGGAGCTTCAGAAAAAGTGCAGTCAGAAAGCCCTGAGAATGTGCAGATGGACGAACCTGTTTCAGAGGAAGTGCAGAATGAGAACCCTGTTGTTACAGAAGAACCAACAGGAGTTTCACAGGAAGTGCAGGAAGAAGACCCAACTTCAGAGGAAATGCAGAAAGAGAATCCTGTTGTTACACAAGAACCAACAGGATCCTTAGAAGAAATGCAGTCGGTGAGACCCGTTGACACACAAGAACCAACAGGTCATCTAGAAAACATGCAACACCAAGAACAGGAACTTACTGCTACACAAGAACCAGTAAGTCCACCTGAAGCTGTGCGAGATCAAGAACTTACTGCTACACAAGAACCAGTAAGTTCCTCAGAGGCTGCACAAGAACAAACAAAGGAGCTTCCCGATGCTATGCAAGACAAAAAGGAAGAAGATGCAGATTCACCCCGGCCTACCCAGATTATTATGGAAGTAGATACAGATTCACCCCGGCCTACCTAGACTATTATGGAAGAAGATGCAGATTCACCCTGGCCTACCCAGACAACTATGGAAAAAGAGCAAACAGTCTCAGAAGAAAACAAAGAAGAATTGAAGCAAGGAGCAGAAGAAGAAACAGATTCACCCCGGACCACCAAAATCAATTTGGAGAACAATGAATTAAGCCAACAAGAGGAAGAAGCTTTGGTGGAAGATGAAGAAAAAGATGCTGGATTATTCCAGCCCACATCAACAGAACAGACAATTTCAGTTGATGCCTATATGCAAACAGAGCCTCCCACTGTTAAAGATGCATGGGTAGAAACATAAAGTTTTCTAGAACTGAAACGCATATGGTGGAGAGAATATCATCAATCTCAAGGGAAATCATTTGAACAACAGAAAGGGACCTGGTTTGATCATGCCTATAAGAACTGGAAAGCACTGGACTAGTGCAGGGCACAGTATAAAGAAATTAAGGAACTAAAACACAGGATGTCCCTGATGTTTGAGCTGTGCCAAAGGATGCTCGCAACAAGGAAACCCTCCTTCAACTATGCCACATTCTTAAGGGAAAGGCTTGCATTTATTCAGTTGAAGGCTATCAAGGAGGGGAGGCCTTATCAAGTGGTCACAGCAGATCAGTTTATGACAACTTTTGCAGGAGCACCCAAAAGTGACCAAAACCTGCTATGTGAATTATACCTCCACAATGAGGCGGTGTCTGAAGAAAGAAACATTAATATGACACCTATAGTAGGTGACACACAATTGAGAGCTTTCATTTCCTTTCTGGCAAACCAGCTCACCTGACAAAATGCCTATGTCTCAGGCCTCCAAAACGAACAAAATTGCCTTTTCAGATTCGAGCTGAACCACAGAACCCTGCCACTTTCATTTCGCAGCATTTAAAAATGATAGGCAATGATGAGATGAAGGATCATGTTATGAAACTACGAACAGAGGTCCTAACAGACTGTCAGCAGTATATAAAAACCAAATCATCATTGGTTGTGGAAGCAAATAAACTATTTTGGGATAACTTCCCCGCAGAAAGGAAAGAATATCACCCGTATAACCCATCAAATCTGCAAGTAGCATTATCAAGGGTACCTCGGTATGTTGAAAGCATGAAATTTTGTGCAGAGAAATGGATAGGCTACAGATTTAAGTTCCCACTTTTATGGTTGCCAGGTGATCAGTATAAGGGTAAGTTTGGACTTTCTAACAGAGAAGAGGCAGCAGTATGGAAACAGATGCGAACTGTTTGTGGGTTCAGAGAAAGGTTCGATGATACTCCCTCCAGCTATTTAATCTTCATTGTTCGTCCCAGTTTTCTGACTCAGACTCAGATTAGACATTGCATGGGGACATGCAATCTCTTCAGTTGGGGGGGATGTTGGGACTCACAATTGACCTATTTTTGACCTTATCTTTTGTCGTATAATTACCCTTTTTGCAGTCATAAGTAAAGGCTTTTATTTCATAATGACATATTAACCCCAAGGTATGAAGTAACCTTCCGCAAGTCTATGTTTAATTGTTTATTTCATATTCGTGAATATATTTATACTTATCCTTGGAAACGCTGACTAAATTGTCAAATAATTGTCTTAAGCTTGCAGGAGTCATAATGAGCAGTTGCTGCAACACCAGAAACAGCAACTACGCAGTTGCTGCAACACCAGCAACAGCGATTACCTAAAGCAAGCTATTTTGTAACAGCCATGGACAACAGATGGCAGCTATTTAGAGAATTGTGACATGGCATAATCAAGCAGAAGTCTAAAGAAAAAGAACACAGTCAGCATAAACAGCATGGGGAAATGGCGAAGGAACATGAAGATCCCGAGAAGACAGTCAAATCAGTTACCTGTCGTGTAACAGCTAAAGCTCAAGAAAAGGATGTATTATCATATTGTTGTAACAGCACTCTAAATTGCTTATTTTTGACAAAATGGGTTAACTGAATAGGCTGTAATATTCTATTGTAATAGATGTCTCCTCTATAAAGAGGAGACATCTACATGAAACAAGGATGTCTATGGTCGGTCTGTAACTGAGATTCTGAGAACATCAGCAAGTCTGAGTCCTATTGTATTTGATCTTTTTGGCAGATGAATATAAAACTGTTTTGAGCACTTAATTCCGTCTTCCTTTTCCTGGGGAATCTTGTGAGAGGGACTGGGCCCACCTTCTTCACAAGATTCACCCATTTACGTTCCTATCAATTGTGTAAGTGTGCAGTAATTTCTTTTCGGTACTCTGTGTGGATTTGATAGCATTATCTCTGGTATTCTTTGCTTTACTAGTGCTCTGTTTCATTGATCTTTGAGTTTTGTTTCTCACCGTGAATGAGAGTGCATTTTGCATCAGTAATTCTGATTACAGGGGCAGGTGTTGAACGTCCCCATCTGGAGGATAGGGGCCTGATCCTCTGCCAACAGAGAGTCCATTATTTTGCTTTTCAGATTTGTAATTCTAATTAATTGTTTTCATTTTAACAAGTACTGTAATGACATAGTGTAAGAATTACGTATACTACAACTTTCGATGCTCTTAGACTTTAAGTACATACAGTACGCAGTGCCTTTGAAATAAAAAGACTTTCCCTGGTCGACAATTAATGTGGTACTTGAATGTTTAATTCATAAACAATTCAACTAACCAACACATATGTTATCCTCCTCAAACTTGACAAAAATAAAGAGGTATTGGCTAGCAATGACTGGGGAAAATTGGGAAGAAAACAAGAAGAAACTTTATTGGTAGCAAGTCGCTCTTGAACATGACACTTTCATTTCGCATCCATGTCGGGTTGGGTTGTTCCATTCACTAGTCTTCACCATTGGTCCATCACGCCATCCATCTCTGGGGTTAATGCTACCAATCCATCATCAGTGTCACCGATATGTTCAAGAGAAGTCATTCAGACAATTCACCTGAGTCTCACCCACTGCAATACATTCATGCTTCATTCCTTCATGACCGCCACCCTGAACCCTATATCGTCAGTTTCTTTTCACCTCCAAAATCATTTGCTTCGTTCCATGTCATTGATGTGGGATTCATTAAAGCCCTCCTACGACAGGTTGCTTCTTGTCAACATCAGCTCATTATCCAAGAAGTTGACTTAGGAACAACCCTTTCAGTACTTTGAAGCTTGCATGCCTCAATGGCAAGTTTCTCACTTTCGGTGACCGGTTTACATCAATGGCCTTCGACCGAGAGATTTTACATGGTTTTCGACACCAAGTTACTTTTCACACCATGTGAATTGTACTGTAGTACCTTGAGGGTCATCATCATTATTGGTGATTCCTCTCGCACCTGTTAACGGCTTACATCATTGGCTGGTAATCAGGCGATGTATTTCCATGTTCGACTCCAAAACATTTTTCACATGGATCGACTTGTAGTCTGAGTGAATATTTGCCAACTTTTGAAGACCCCGGATCTAGTTTCATCCATCTGGGCTACGATATATTCAGGAATATAAAAACATCCAGTGTACGTCATTGTCGAACAGATGGTCATCCAAACCAAAGGATGATGTGTCCATATCATTAGTCTATCACACAGACGATCATTTGTCCTATGTAAACAATGTAAACTTTGAAACGGGAACTATAAACTCAAAACGAGAACTTTGGCCCAAAAACCCCAAAAAAACATCAAAAACAGTGCTAAAAACGAAAAGTGTGTATACTGGAACGATGTTTTTTTTTTAGGTGCCAATTTTGAACGTGTTTTAAAAATGGCGGTGACTAGGAAATTTTTTACGAAATTTTCGTGCAAAATATAGCTTCAAAACAAAAGTGATGCTACTGGAATAAAGTTTTTTTTTTTTACGGTCAATTTTCAAACTTTTTAAAAAATGCTAATAAAACCAATTTTTTACGTCTCAAACAAAGTTAATTTTTAAGGAAAAAACACATTAATGTTTCTGGTAGAATATCATTTTTCTTTCCTAAGTATAAATTTAACATGTTTTTAACCACACCATGCTAGATACAAAAGAAATTGAAATTTTTTCAACTATAAAATTAAAAAACCATGACATTATGAACAAAGTATATCACTCAATGAAATCAAAAGTCTTTATTTGTATACTAAATAAAATAGACATTATATCTCTAATTTGATATTGCATTGTAAATATTTAAACAATAAAATTTATCATACTTAAGACATAATCCAACAACATAAAAATGCTTCATAACTTCTCATTTAACAACATATGGAAAACATTAATTTTATTTGAAGATATGATGCATACATCAATTATATAATCTGTTTTAAACAATTATTCAAAATCACTCATATTTTCTTGCACACCATCACAATTCACATCTTCAGATGAGTGACTGGATGCTGACGAAGATGTTCCATATTTTTCTCTTTCATCAACTAGTGCCCCATTTGAATCCACATGCATGCCCAACATTTCAGGTTTCAAAAGTCTTCTAGATCTACGACTGGTTTCAACAGACTCCCATGTCAACACTATTCCTTCTGGTAACAACCTTTTCAGAATCTCTATCGCCTTGAAGCGAAGAGTTCCTCTCTTTGTTAAATTGAAGTCATAAACAAGTATGTCAACATCCTCCAATTGTAATATGTCTGTGCGGCGGCGATTTATATTTGTACCCTTTCTTTTTCTTTTTCCACCATTTTTGTTGTCAACTACCATCTCTGGCTTATACACACCATTGAATGGGTGTGTATTTGTGGCATACCAATGTACTTCAACACTTGTAACATCCTCATTTTATGTAAAGAACTTTATAACTTTAGCAACCCAAAATGGATAGCCTTTGGGATCTCCATCTTCTAGCACTGCAATCATGCGACCATCCTTAATATCATGTACTGAACCCCTATAAAGGTCTTCCATGGCTTCACGTTGTGCACGAGATCTTCTGGAACCAATATACATCTCTCTTTCCATTGCCTGTGAAGAATTAATAATACCTTGAGGTTGTTGCTGTTCAACAATGTTTACTTCCTCTTGTTCAATCGACACATTTTGTGGCCAAATAAGTGGATTTTTCAAAGGTATATCTTCATTGGTTTTTGTTGAAATGATATCACTTTGATTATTGAAAAATGACTCCCACCAAACTGAATCAGCAATGTCAAAGTACTCATATGTATATCTAATACATTTTTTAATTTGTTCTAGGCAATCAGAATAATTTATATGTCTATTCTGTCTGCGTGCATTCTGAACTTCACCAAATGATTGTAATAACAATATTTTTGATGCAAATATTAGGTGATCTGGAATGAACTTCAAAAATTGCAAACCTGATGACGGTGCCCATTCTGTAGTAGTTGAAAACTTCTTGCCCCATATTAGTGTTTTCCCATCAATTTTTTTTTATACGAAATTGATGTTGGAAGCTAATATCATTAAGTTGTTCAATGCATTTCCCCTCACCATATGATCCTAGAATAAACCTTCGCATGTCAACGGTTTCTTCCAAC
>APFE030154516.1:0-38240 GCA_000404065.3 Pinus taeda | reverse complement strand
TCATACCTTCTACCATACCTTTACCATGAAGTATTCGAAGGCCCTTCTCTCCAATATGTCCAAGCCTTTGATGCCACAACATGGTCTTCTCTCCAGAGACCACTAGATTTTCTATTCCACTTTCAAGAACCACAACACTGTTGCACCCATCAACAACAGTGCTACCTTGCAGCTTGTATAGAGTTCCAATCCGAACTCCCCACATCAATACTAGTGCCCCCCGAACCATCTTGTAGGTATCCTTCTCAAACACTGGTTTTACACCAGCATCATCCAACTTTCTTATAGAAATCAGATTTCCTGCTAATGCAGGAATATGTAGAACACCCATAAGTGTTCTAACCCTTCCACCCCTCAACTTCAACTTTACTTTTCCGCGACCAATGATTCTAGCCTTCCTATCATCCCCTAAGAAGACATCACCGCCATCGTTTTTATCATACTCGCAGAACCACTCTCTATGGGGAGTGAAGTGAAAGGATGCACTTGAGTCAATTAAACATGCCTCATGATCTACTTGTGTACTTGAAGAAGCCAAGTACACATCCCCACCTTCATCTGAGGTGGTTTTCACCTCTGCAGAAGGAGCATCATCAAATCCCTTTCCTTTATCAGGAGCTTTATATTTACAGTCCTTTTTGTAGTGCCTTTCCTTTCCACATTTCCAGCACACCACCTTTATAGGTTTTCCTGGAGGTTTAGATCTTCCTCTAGATTTAGATCTCCCACTCGATGACTTATTTTTGTTTCTGTTCTGGGACCATCCTCGTACAGACAAGGCATCACCATTCTGGCTCTCCATATTTTCCCATCTCATCTCCTCCATCAACAAGGATGAGACTATTTCATCAAACTGCAAGGTAGTTTCATTGCTACCTATTGCAATAACCAGACTATCCCACAAATCTGGTAGAGAACACAACAAAATGATGCACTTATCTTCATCTAAAATTTTAATATCAATAGAGGCTAACTGACTTACCACAGTATTAAATGCGTTCAGATGCTCTGTCACTGATTCTCCATCTTTCATCCTCAGGTTATACAGCTTTTTCCGCAGGAACAATTTATTCACCAGCGACTTAGATTGGTAAAAAGTCCCTAACTTATCCCACAAAGCCTTCATCGTAGCTTCCTCTGATACATTTAGTAATACTGAATCTGAGACACACAATCGTATTATGCTCTTTACCTTCCGATCCAACTTCTTCCATTCTTCATGGAACACTCTTGTTGGTTTAGTACCTGAATATACTATGATCCACTGATCTTTATCCACCAACAAATATTCCATATTGAGTTTTCACAACTCAAAACTCTGACCATTAAATTTCTCGATCTCTTTCTTTCCACTACTTGCCATCTTCTTTCACCACTAGAATTGATCTTACAGATCTCCCGTTGAACAGGGTCTACCAGAGGCTCGAGCGAAACCCCTCAGCAACAAAGGCGTCTCCTGGAAGCCAAAATAGTTCTGATACCAAATGTAGGTTTTAACCCTGTACAATAATTACCTGCATACAAATTATAAAACACATAAAATAAACAATGCGAGAGCATAACACATAAAAAACATATACATAGAGATTTTCCCCTGGATCCCAAAATTGGGACTCCCAACTTGATTTTTCATTATGTTCCTTTCAATGTTACAGTACATATTTATACATGCCGAAGCATCCAATACCATGGACCGAAAACCATCATGTCCAAAACCATGGACCGAAAACCATCACATCTAAAAACATGTGCGAAAATCATGCACAAAACCATAGGTAGGTCCACCCAACCTAACATAGGGTCCAAAACCAAAATTTTCTGGGGCACTGCCCTGAGCCTCATAAAGTGGGGTTACCTGCACCCCTCAAAAGCCCTGTGACCCCCCCACTACGCAATTGGTGCAACGAAGGGAGGGCTCCGCCCCCCCAACCCCCTGGTTAATTATGTGGGTTATTTGTGGAAAGAATATAAAACAACCTAATATTCCTTACATCTGTACCGACATCTGTTGCGTATGTTTATAGTCTCGTGCCTTTGTCCGGCTCCTCGGAGTGTGAAGACTGTGCTTCGGCTGGCTAGTCAGATAGACGACCCACCCGTGTAGGGTTTCAAGCGGCTGCCATTTACTTTTTCTAGGAAGGTTCTCCATTTAGTTTGACTGGCTGGACCGCGCCTCTGTTTGTGACCTCCATAACCACTTATGGTCCCAACCAATGCATTCTGAATTTTCCGGGAATTTTTTCAAACTTACTGTTATACAGCAGCACTAAGTCATTTACCTTGAAGGTGCACAACTTGATATGGCAATCATGCTAGGCTTTTTCACGCTACTTTTGTACCTGCTGATAAAACCCAGCCAAGAAATGTTCTTCCTCAAGTTCTTCCAATTGCGCGAGCCTTTCCTCCAGGGCTTCATCATCCGTCATCCCTGTGAGCACAACTATGTGCAGACTAGGCTTTGCATGCTGCATAGGGATCACAGCCCCTGCTTCATACTTCAACTTCAGAAGTGCTTGCGTAGTCAGGGTTTTGCACATGGTCCTATAAGCCCATAGAATCGCTGGTACGTGCAGGTCCCAGTCAGTGTGTCTCACATGGTGGACCGTGTTCAACACTTCACACAACTTGTCAAAGGCTTCCCCGCATATAATCTTCGATGCGCTTGGTCGTATCATATTTCTTCGTTCGCACCTTCGTCGTGCCCACTCCTGCTTGTTGTTCCTGTTTTCTATTGTGAGGATGGTGTGCATTTGTGCAGGTTGCGTACCATACACCTGTACTCATCTGGAGATGGGCGCGCAGGTTATTTCGTCCTTCATACCCGGCTTCCATCCGTAGCTGAGGCTTTCTAAACTGTATAAGCATCACCATTTTGCATTCACACCAGTTCTCAAAACTACATTGATGCGTACCCCGCCATCTTGTGGGCGTAGCGCGCAGTGTGCATTTCAAAGCGTCAAAATGCTGCTATTTTGGCACTTCTCTTTCAAATTTGTTCAAGAATTCATCCACTGCTATCAACCCATCATACATAGGCAGATCCCTTACCTCTATTGTCACGTAGCACAGTGATCTTACCATCATGTTGCAATTGAGCGTGGTTACCTTGTGTAATCGGTTCTGCCATCATTCTATTTCCTCATCTGAATCCGATGTGCAGGAGCTTTCACACTCCCACGAAATCCTACCATCCGCTATTGGATTCACCCAGTCCTGCTCCCGTGCAATGATTTTGTAGATACAGTCTAGATCGTCGTCGCTCTCATCATTGTGTACTGGTGAGTCTGTGTAGTGCGATCCTTCCATAGGGTATAAAGTTATTTTTATCACTCGAAGAAACTCTCCTAGGTCGTAGGTCGGAGATGCCTGGTAGCATGTAATATTCAATATTGTTCTCTGAACTATTGGAATAAATGATGGTTTGGATCAAGTTAGATAACCATTTTAGCTCTATTCTCACTCAAGACATGCATGAACACCCTTAACAACACAAGGCTTTAGACCACAAATGCTCAATAGTTTGTAGTTTTAATAGATAGATGGAGAATACTAACAGTACCAGCAGGTTGCATACATGAACATATATAAATGGCTAGTTACAGGTAGAAAAGGAGCTTGCAAATCTAATATATCAAAGTAGAGATAAGATGACAGTTATCTGGCCTTAAACACAAAGAAAACCTAAACAAATTGTTCAAGTGCAAGCACAAAATAGAAGAGAAATGGACATTGAACATATAACAACAAAAGAAGCTTATATTACTAAAGGATGTAGATGACAAGCTTGAAAGAACAAAGAAGGAATAATATCCAAAAATTGAACCCTTATTTCATCTTGTTTTAAGCTATTTATAGCTCATTTACAATGGTCCTG
Source organism: Pinus taeda (assembly GCA_000404065.3). NCBI lineage: Eukaryota > Viridiplantae > Streptophyta > Pinopsida > Pinales > Pinaceae > Pinus > Pinus taeda. Next base: position 34,366 of record APFE030154516.1, on the reverse strand, counting down.
AGCCTTTTGAGGCTTCAGGTGTCTTAATCTATCCCTCTCTCTCGTTTAACTATTTGATTCCCTTAATAGGCAGCATGATTCATAGGTTTCGTCTTCTGACAAAAGACTAACCATATTCAGATATTTTGGGCAGCTCTCTGTGACGCCTGGGAGCTCTCTCGTGCTAGAGATTCCCCATAACATTTGTTAAGATGGCTGTTGTGGTGGCCGGACCGTCGATGCTCCATGATCTCATTTGATTCGGGTTGCAGTGTGCTATGGCCCCTCTCTTTCCCTTCTTGGTTGAATCCCTCTTCTAGCATGTAAACATTTATGCACAACACTTCTAAGGATGGTTGGCCACCTGATCTTGCAAATGGAATGGCTATCGGGCCTATGAAATCCTTGCAATAGTCCCTTTCAAATGATAACCATAAATGTTTTCTATTTCATACATAAAACACTGCAATTGTGTAAATCCCACCCTTCTCCGTTTTTTTTTTTGGACCTCAAAATTCCTTAAGCATGGTTTATTCTCTCATCAGTTCCACCCCCTGGGTCGCTGTCATCTATCGCAGTCGGCCTGGTCCCTTTGTTCCCATTGTATTTTGAAATGCTTAAAAACACATGAAATACGTGAAATTGGCCTCCTTTTGGACTTCAAATCTTATGGATTTCATTCCCGAACCCTTTCGGGTCCGGGACTCATCGCAATCAAGTATAGAGGCCTTGCTCCTTCGCAATATTCTGATGCGATATGATCGTAATCGCTTATCGCTCAAGCCAACACTCTTCATATAACATGGCGTATGTTCCTGCCGATTTCAAACCTATGATGTGATGTGGGACCCCCGACCCTTGGTAATGTTCCACTACGATGTAGCGATGCGATGTGATCGCAATCGCTGATCGCTCAACATCAGGGCTTTATAGATTATGCTCTCCATTGCCACGACTGCCAATGTGCGATTTTGGCGGTTATATATGGGCCATTGATCGACCAGATTTAACAGTAGTTGTGCGTTGCTCTGTTCGCGCCTGCAATATTCTGTTTTTTTAATTGTTTTGGAGTATTTTAGCCTCCCGATAGCATATTTCCACCCTTTTGAGGGCTTCTGGCATATGATTGTTTCGATCTTGGGAGGATCTTAATCAACTCTTGAAGACTTCAGGAGTGTTTTGGATCCATTTTTTGGGCCAAATGCCAACAAGGCTAACACTAGCTCCTTCTGGAGATGAAATCCTCCCTGTGAGGTTTCAAGAATCACAGAGCAATGCCTTTCCTGTAAAACAAAATTAAATCTTTCCCCTAGTGTTCCATTGGGCATGGAGTCTTTTTAGCATAAATATAAAAACTGAAAGAAAAACATATGTACAATAATAAGGTTTTAAGGCCTTAAATGAAATAGAGTTTCAGGAACCGCCCATTTACCGGGCTACCAAAAGTGGAGTCAAACTTGCCATGATTACCTTTCTTTTCCTTCAATGCATCCCATTTGAGCACCCAATCACCAACTTAGAAATTGTCCACTTTTTACTTCCTGTCAAAGGTTTCTTTGATTTTCTTCTGATGGACTTGTGACTTCTCAACCAGCTGCTCTCTGATCTGCTATAATTCAACTAGGTTATTCATTCTTCTTACCATGTCATTTTCTTTGTCTTGTTCTTCTTGCAAGAACTTAGCCACAGGGAGGATCAACTAGATAGGGAAAACAACATCAACGCCATAAACCAATTTAAATGGAGAGTTCCCCATGGACTTTTTGATGGAAACTCTATCAGCCCATAGTGCAAACTTCAACTTGGAATCCCAACTCTTTTTGTTGTCTTCTAACAATTTTTTGATTATCCTTATCAAACTCTTGTTAGATGATTCTGCTAGGCCATTTCCTTGAGGATAATACGAGGTAGAATGCACCATTTGAATGCCCATGGATTCAGCCATGTCCATCAATTCTTTTGCCTTAAAAGCTGCAGCATTATTAGTGACTAGTTTGGTTGGGCAACCAAATCTAGTGAAAATATTCTCATTCAAGAACTTTATGACAACTTGAAGATTTGCATTCTTAGTGGGTATAGCCTCAATCCACTTGGTGAAATAATCAGTGGCTACTAAGATCCATTTGTGTTGGCCATTGGAATGTAGGTTAATCTCACCTACAAAGTCCAAGCCCCACTGTTGGAAGGGACCACTGACCTGTATTGGCTTCAAAGGCAAAGATTTTAGCTATTGTCTTCCTGCAAACCTCTGGCACTTGTCACAAGCTTTTACAAAAGAAAACACATCAGAGAACAATGTAGGCCCATAATACCCAGCCCTCAATATTTTGTGAGCTGTGGTTTTTCAATAATGATGCCCACCAAAGATGCTAGAATGGAACTGGTGTATGACCTCTACAGATTGTTCTTTATCTAGACACCTCAAGAGGATTCCTGATGGTTCTTTCTAGTAAAGCAGATTTTTGTCAATGTATAATTTGGCTGATCTGAGTCTAGTGGTACGAGCTTGACTTGAACTAAGCGCTGGAGGAACTTCCAACTTCTGCAAGAAATGAACTATGCTGGAATACCATTCGCATGTGGCTAGATTTTAAGCCAAGAACTGATTCTGCTTTTGCTCTTCTGATGCTCCCTTTGTTTGTTCATCATCTAAATTTAGACCCATGAAATTTATGTCTAACAAGTTGCAGTTTTCTTCAGCCATGAGCTTAGCCAAGCCCTGGCCTTTGACAATCTTAGTGGGCTTCACCTCTATGTCGAATTCTATGAATTTTAAAATCCATTTTTCCCTCTTTCCATCAATATCTGGCTGAGTTAAGACATCTTTCACTGAGGCTGAGGGCACATATGCAATTAATTTGGAATGCAGAATATAAATCCTGAATGCTTTCAAATATTTTATGAGAGCATAAGCTTGCTTCTCAATAAGGTCATACCTTAGTTCAACATCCCTTAGAGTTTGCTAAAAAAGGCCATGGGGTGCTCTATGCCTTCATCATTTTTTTGCAACAAAACTGCTGCCAGTGTATCATAAGAGGCAAAAGAGAAGATACAAAACTCCTTAGTGTAATCTGGGTTGATTAGAGTGGCAACTTCCATGATAGCTTGCTTGATGGCTTCAAAAGAGCTTCTTGAAGCAACTGTCCATTTTATCTTCGATCATTTCTTTAACATGGAAGTGATGTGCTTTACTAACTCTGCAAAGTTTGGAATGAACCTCCTCACAAAGTTGATCTTACCCAGGAAGGATTGGATGCCCCTTTTCGACCTTGGGATGGACAATGTTTGAATGGATTGAACCCTTGTTGGATCAATATTCACACCTTCAGCAGAAACAATATGTCCCAGAAGTTTGCCTTCTTCTAGAGCAAACTGTGACTTCTTTGGGTTTACTGAGATTCTGAACTGTCTGCACTTTAGGAAGACCTTCAAATTCTGTAAATGGTCTTTGTGGTTGTTGGAGAAGACTATTATGTCATCAAGATAAATAAGGAGAAACTTGTCCTTCTCTCCCATGAAGGCTATGTCCACGGCCCTCTGAGACATGGCCCTAGCATTCATCAGTCCGAAAGGCATCTTGGAGTACATGAAAGTACCCCAAGGAGTAGTGAAGGTGGTCTTTTCCTGATCTTCAGGATGTACAACAATCTGATTGTAACCTGAAAATCCATCTAAGAAAGATATGACTCTAGCCCCTGAAACCTTTTGCAACAAGTGTTCCATCTTGGGCAGGGGATAGTTATCTTTTTTAGAGCACTTGTTCAGATTTATGAAATCTACGCAAAGCCTGATTTCTTCATTTTTCTTCCTTACCACCACAAGGTTGGCTATCCATTTTGAATACCTTATGGGAATTATGATTTTGGCATCCAATAGCTTCTTGATTTCTTTCTCGATCAAAGGCAGTAAGAGAGGGCTGACAGGTCTTAAGTTCTGCTTAAAAGGGGTCGTGTTCTTTTCCAGTGGGATCCTATGCTGTATAATTTCTGGGTCAAAGGTTTTAAGATTGTTGTATCCCCAGGTAAAAATATCAGTGAATTGCTTCATGAGGGTATAATACTCAGAATTCTAGGCAGAAGACAAATGAGTAGACAGATTGATGAATTTCGGATGGGTTGGGCTCCCTATATTATGTTGTAAAACAATAGACTCTTTCTCTGTTTTGGAAGGCTTGTAGGGCACGTCATTATGATCAAAAAGCTTCTCTAGAGGCACCAATCCCTTTGGTATGTGATTATTGGGCAGCTGGACGATGCTTTCTCGGCCAATTTCACTTTTTAGCTTGGACTGGCCAAATTCTTCCACGTTTTCATTTTCTTGGTTGATGTGCGTTTCAAAAAATTCCTCAACAACTTGTAAAAACCTGTTTATTTCCTCATCATCTTCAAAAACTCTACAATATTTGACATTTTCTCGTAGGGACGGTCTGTATTTTACTTGAACTTCATATGTCAATTTAGGAGGCAAAGGAGGAACAAATGTGCTAGCAGAGACAACAAGGGAGTCGGTAAGTTGGTTCTTCATTCTTGGAATATAAGAAATGCTGAAATATTTGGAAGAATCTTTGAGCCTCCATACCTCATCCTGGTATGCTTTCAGCCTTGGATGCTTTGCTTGGAATGTTTTATTTACTTGTTGAATGATGAGGTCTGCATCTCCAAACACTTGCAGGCCTTTGATACCCATTTCTTTAGCGGCGCTTAAGCCCAGAATCAAAGCTTCATACTCTGCTATGTTGTTTGTGACCTGAAAGGTTAATTTGAAAGACAAATGAATGTATTCCTATGTTAGGGACACAAGGACCGCACCTGCCCCTGCAGCTTCTTTAGAGCAAGCCCCATCAAAGAACATATCCCAAATCTATGGGTTTCCATCCTCTGCGATCTAGAAAACTAGTTTCTTAAGCTGCGTGGAGGCCAACTGAGATTCTTCGATGTGAAGAATACATGCTCCAAAATCAGTATCCACAACATAGATGGGATGATTCTTTGGGTTCTTCTTATCACTGATGATATAAGCCAATTGCGCCTCTCTGTATAATCTCTTGCTTTCACCTCTAAAAACTAGGATAGTAGCATAGGACAAATCATTTTGTAATGATCCACCTAGTCTCTTGATCCATCCTCTGGAAAGTAACATGCCAAACTTGGGTTTTACATCTGCTACCACAATATCCATCATCATGCTTTTCATGGGCAGCTGGGACAAAGTAATGGCTAGGTCCTTGATTAATCCTAGATATTTCACTTTTCTACAGTCAAAAGAGAACAGGTCATGATAAGGCTTGGTAATGTCTAGACCCAGCTCATCCATAACAACCTTGGGCATTAGGTTATGGCTGGCTCTAGTGTCCAAAAGGCAGTTGTGAAGAATTTTATAATGCATAGTCAGAGAGACATAGAATGATGGGGAGCTGTCTTCATAGTTTTCAATCATTGGACAAAGGATAATAGTTGGCTTGTCATCTTGCATATTTACACAATCATTGGAGGCTTGGATGGCTTTAGGCTCGAGAGCCTCAAGGATGGATCTTTTGAAGGACTCATTTTTCACTAATTCAATCAGAGGCATAGGTATTCTTAGCTTCTGAATTTCTGATTGTAAACTGAAAGGGGAAGGAGACTTGTCAAGGCCTCTTACTTCATGAGCTAGAGCTTTGAGGGCGATGGGATCAACTGTCGGTTGTTTCTGCTTATTAGCTTGCTGTAATGCAGGGGCAATAGTTCTTTGAACATGATTTTCCTTGGCATTATTCATCTTTGACCGTAGATTATATCTACATTGATCTTCAGTTTGTAGGACAGCTTCATCATCCCATTTCTAGCTGATCTGGTCATTGCATAATGATTTTTCATATGCATCTAAGGTAAAAAAGGAAGCATTGCCTTTGTCTTCTAGACAATGAATCTCATCATCTTATTCGAACTGATCTTCTTCCATGATTGCATTCTGAAAAGGAGCCTTCACCCTTTGGTCTTCATTTGCATTTTTGTTTGTTTGCAAAATCTGCAACTGCTCATTTGTTCTTATATATGGATTTGGATTTGGGTTTCTTGGGGCAAAGGTATTAGGCATTCTTCCTTTCCCCGATTATTGCTCAACCTTCAATTTAGAGATTTCAGAGGCTAATGACTCGATCATTTTGGTCATTTTCTCTATCTTAGGATCGAAGGATGATGAAGACTCACCCCTCTATCTTCTTCTATCAGCATTTCCTTTGAGCTTCTCTGCCACCATGATGTTTGATTCTACTTCCAAGGCTGCATCCTACATGTCAGCCAAAATAGCACATTGCCTCTCTCTCAACAGTAGGTAGAAGTCAATATTCAAAAGCATTAGCATAGGTGAGTTTAGCAGAGGTAGTAGTGGGCTTTACTTTAGCTGGTATATTACTATACATGTAGTTAAATCTCTTATTAAAATCAGACAACAGTTCACCATTTTCTCTCTTCAAGTTCTCAAACGTAGTGTGGTAGTAGAGGAGATCCTTCTTATCCCCCCAATGTTTTAGGAATGCATCATCTAAGGCTTCAATATCTACTATAGATCTTGGGGCTAGTTCTCTGAACCATTTTCTAGCTTCTCCATCTAGGCTTTGGACAAAGACTCTCATCCACACATCATCTTCACTAATGTCTAGATTATCGGCATAGCTGTAGTATGACTGAAGATGTTCTTCAGTAGTAACACCTTCGGTCCCAGTGAACTTAGGCCTATATTTCTGATATTCTCTAGTAGGCATGGCATTCAAAGGAGTGGGGAATATTAGAGGTCCATACCTAGTAGCTATGATTCTTTCCATTTTGATAGGTGCTTGTGGACCTGCCATAACTGTGGTAGCTAAAAGAGTACTGGCAGTCTGAATGATACAGGGCTGAGGAGTGACTGAAAGGACTAAAGGAGTATGATGGATAGGAGGTGAGGTTTCCTTTGGGCTTAAAGAAAAAGGAGAACCTAAAGAATAAGGAGCTTTATGAATTTCTGAGAGTTTTTCTTCACTGCTAGTATTAGAATCTGTACTCTCAACATGTATTTGTTCTATTGCAAGATTTTCTTGAAGAGATAGAAAATTGTTTAGGTTTACCTGAACATGATGCTCCTTTATGCAATGTCTTTCTTTCTTTGAAGGTCTTTCCAGGGTTAGGTATTGGATCAGCTTGTGATTTTTGAGGATTTCTCCGAGTGTGCCTCACAAACTGAGCCAAAAAATTAGAGTGGAGTCACCAAGAGGTTCAGCCTCCAGTAGATTCGCCAGATAGATGATTACAACAAAAAATGTGCCAAGAGTTTATCTATCATCAAAGTTGGTTCTGTGTCAGTTCCTAGGGAAGCTGAGCTTCAATTTCCTCTCCCCGACAACGATGCCAATTTATGTTATCACTCCAAGAAACTCTCCTAGGTCGTAGGTTGGAGATGCCTGGTAACATGTAATATTCAATATCGTTCTCTGAACTATTGGAATAAATGATGGTTTGGATCAAGTTAGATAACCATTTCAGCTCTATTCTCACTCAAGACATGCATGAAAACCCTTAACAACACAAGGATTTAGACCACAAAATGCCCAATAGTTTGTAGATTTAATAGATAGATGTAGAATACTATCAGTACCAGTAGGTTGCATACATGAACATATATAAATGGCTAGTTATAGGCAGCAAAGAATCTTGCAAATCTAATATATCAAAGCAGAGATAAGATGACAGTTATCTGACCTTAAACACAAAGAAAACTTGAACAAATTGTTCAAGTGCAAGCATAAAACAGAAGAGAAATGGACATTGAACATATAACAACAAAATAAGCTTGTATTACTAAAGGATGCAGATGAGAAGCTTGAAAGAATAGAGGAGGAATAATCTCCAAAAGTTGAACCCTTATTTCATCTTGTTTTCAGCTATTTATAGCTCGTTTATAATGGTTCTGAGCCTTTCGAGGCTTCAGGTGCCTTAATCTATCCCTCTGTCTTGTTTAACCGTTTGATTCCCTCAATAGGCAGCATGATTTGTAGGTTTCGTCTTCTGACAGAAGACTAACCATATTCAGATATTTTGGGCAGCTTGCTGTGATGCCTGGGAGCTCTCTCGTGCTAGAGATGCCCCATAATGTTTGTTAATATGGTTGTTGCACTGGCCGGACCATCGATGCTCCATGATCTCGTTTGATTCGGGTTGCAGCGTGCTGTGGCCCCTCTCTTTCCCTTTCCGGGATCTGTCCGCCGGCTGCTGTATCCCGACCGAATCCCTCTTCTGGCATGTAAACATTTCTGCAACACACTTCTAAGGATGGTTGGCCACCTGATCTTGCAAATGGAGTGGCTATCGGGCCTATGAAATCCCTGCAATAGTCCCTTTCAAATGATAACCATAAATGTTTTCTATTTCATACATAAAACGCCGCAACTGTGTAAATCCCGCCCTTCTCTATTTTTTTTTTGGACCTCAAAATTCCTTAAACATGGTCTATTCCCTCATTGGTTTTTCCCCCTGGGTCGCTGTCGTCTATTGCAGCTGGCCTGGTCCCTTTGTTCCCCTTGTATTTTGAAATACTTAAAAACATGGGAAATACGTGAAAATTGGCCTCCCCGCGGACTTCAAATCTTATGGATTTCATTCCCGAACCCTTTCGGGTCTCGGACTCATCACAATTGGCTTTACCACCTATATAGAGGCCCTACTCCTTCGCAATATTCCGATGCGATCTGATCACAATCGCTTATCGCTCCAGCCAACGGTCTTCATATAACATGGCATATGTTCCTGCCGTTTTCGAACCTGTAATGTGATGTGGACCCCCCAACCCTTGGTAACGTTCCGCTATGATGTAGTGATGTGATCCGATCGCAATCCCCGATCGCTCAACACCGAGGCTTTATAGATTTTTCTCTCCATCGCTGCGATTGCCGATGTGCAATTTAGCTGGTTAGATTTGGGCCATTGATTGGCTAGATCTAATGACAGTTGTGTGTTGCTCTGTTCGCGCCTGTAATATTCTGTTTTTTTTCATTGTTTTGGAGTATTTTAGCCTCCTGATAGCGTATTTTCGCCCTTCTGAGGGCTTTTGGCATATGATTGTTTCGATCTTGGGAGGATCTTAATCAACTCTTGAAGACTTCAGGAGTGTTTTGGATCCATTTTTCGGGCCAAATGCCAACAAGGCTAACAGGTACCACTATGCGCAGTGACTTTTTCTCAAAAATCATTTTGCACTTCTTCAGGTTTATCACCCTGTTCATATCAGTGGCCCAATCTATTCCTAGTAGCGCGGGATAGGGATTGCTATCAACGACAATCCCTATCACTTCGAAATTTGCAAGCGCGCTTACACCTTCAATGTCTACCATTATTCCTTGCAATCTTCCTAGCAGTAGGATCTTCTGCTGGTTCGCCATTCACAATTGAATAGGGGACCATTGCAACGTGGGCCTACCCAAGCGCTCCCATGTCTGCTTTAGTAGTACGTTCGCATCTGATCCTAAATCCATAATCACTTGATCCATTTCATATTCCTTGATTTACGCAGTCAATCTCATCTCCCTTCTTGTTTGTGTTGTGTGCTTCTCTAGCTTCCGAACTATGTGTGGTTCTCTTGACCCAACGCACCTAATGATGAGTTCCTGCAGTGCCTTTATAGCCTTGCTGTCGCGTAGCAGATTCATGCATGTCTCTAGAAAGGTAGTAAGAATTGAAGGTTCCATCTCTGGGTCTAGTTTGTCTTTACTACCTAAAGTGGAGGCCTTCCTGAAGCTCTTCTTAGCTTCCATGAATGTCTCCTTTGCGCGCTCCAAATCAGACTCTGGTTCCTTTGTAGGAGCCTTGCGAACCCAAGCACTTTCTTCGGGTTGCTTGCCCTTTTCATCTCTTGTCGTAATATCACTTCAGAGTACGATGTTTACATTCGGGTCCTCTTCGCACAGCTCAGACCTCATCATTTGTAGACTCTGAGTAGGGGGAGGCTGGAGTATTCCTTTATCACACAACCTCGCTATCAGTGTGGGGCAGTCCTTCATCTCATGATCAAACTGGGTATAATATAAACATGATGCCCTCGTTGGATTTGTACAATCGCGGGCATAATGCCTTGGCCCTACGCAATTGTAACAAATCAACTGTCCGCGACCCCTTCCTGGTCCCATTACACCTCAACCTCGTCCGCGCCCTTGAAATCCAGTGCATGCCATCTCTGTATTTTGATCGAGGCCTCGTGTTTCGGTCTGAACTCTGTAGGTAGGTGTTCGATCCATCACCAGTTCATAACTTCTACAGGGGTGTTCATCATGGCCTACTGACCTGCAGAAATTACAGAACAACTGTTGGGACATCTGCGTATACTTTTGTAATAGGTGACAGTTATCTATAGCATGCTTGCCTCCTCTCTAACAATTCACGCACCATAATTTAGGTGTCGTGCTTGGTCCTGCTTGTGCCTCTCGTCTAATAGTATCGGCCCTCTTCTCGGTAGGTAGTTCGCGAAGACTGGACAATGGTTCTTGTCATGCCCCTGGCCTTTGCATTTTATGCACCATACCTCCTCATGCGCCTCTGGCCGAGTTTTTCTGTCCTGTTTCAAACTTTGCATTTCTAGACACAAATTTTTCAGTTGCACGTGGATTTGTTGGAATGCCAGGCTAGGATCTTGTATTGGGGTCTTGTGAAGTCTCATTGCAATCTCCAAAGCTTCGGCTGGGGTGGATAACTTTTTCTGCAATAACACCGTCCTTAGATGTGGCGTTAGTGATGCTACAAACCATGAAAGGTGCTACCCATCTGTCAAGGTCATGTTGGATTTGCAAATCATGCCCTTCATTCTATAATCCAGTTCCTAGGGAGTCTCGCCTGGAAGCATCGCGATTTCCTTAAACCCAATAATCCACTGTGTCTCCGATTTTGGCCTCCGGAATTCCCTGTTCAGCGTAGCTTGGATATCCGTGACCCCTGTGTTCGGATTGTCGTTGGAATGCTTAATGTACCATGTCAGTGCGCGATCCTGCAATGCTCTTACCATAGTTTCCTTTTTTATATTTTCATCCACAACTCCTTGTGCTTCCCATACAACTTTTACTATGAACCAAAATTGGTCCAGATCTTCGTTCCCTACTCCTTTGAACACCGATAATTTTATCACGCTCGCCATATTGAACTATGGTGGTGGTGGAGGAGGTGTGGGCAGAGATGGGGGTGAAGATGGTGAGACTGGTGGTGGTGTAGGTGGAGGTGGTATGCACGGAATTTGCTGCCTTATCAGACTGATCGCACTTCTTGGTGAAACTTTCGTGAGCTCTTCCTCGCTTTCTCGCCGAGGCAAAATCAAGGGGCTATTCTCTACCTTTGTGCTACCTTTGTTTCTATAGATCCTCCCACTCCGCGTAGCCCCAAACATCAATTTATTCGTATAACTTGCTTTTCACACAATAGCTTTTTAATCCAAGTGTTCAAAGATTTAATGTACTTACCTCGTGGTCTTTTGAGGAAGCATCGTTCCGCCTCGCTGTAGCTGACTGAATTATCTACCGCGAAATTAGTGATAAACCCTCCTATAATTTGATTGAGCCAATGGTCCACAGTGCGCACAATCTTATCTTCTGATGCTTCTAGTCTACGCACCAACTCTGGAGTCCACACAATCGGTTTGTTGAGCCTACACCTTCCTTGATTGTCTGCTAGCTTTGTGATCCACTCGTATAACTCAGAGGGGAAGGATGCAAAGAAAATTTCATGGATTTTCGTATATAAGTAGCGCTATAACCACTAATCCTTTGATACTCATGGATTCCTATTTTCCTATGCCACAAACTCGTGAATCTTTCTGTCCAACCACCCTTCAATTTATTTCTTCATCGAATTCCAATGACATGACATCAGACATCCCTTATGCAGATCCCGGTCCTGGCAATGGAACCATTTGTTGGCTTGTTGGGGCCTGACCCAGGTTCATAGGTGATTTAGCCAAACAAATCTTGTTACTACTAGCCCTTTCGGCAATAGTTCGCGGAGCGAGGACTAAGGTCTCACTCGAAGTAGTATGGGAGGGTGCTAGAACTAGGTTTTCGCACCCTAGAGATGTCTGATGAGTTCAAGTGGTCTGCCATCGGATTCCAATGACATGACATCAGACATCCCTTATGCAGATCCCGGTCCTGGCAATGGAACCATTTGTTGGCTTGTTGGGGCCTGACCCAGGTTCATAGGTGATTTAGCCAAACAAATCTTGGTACTACTGGCCCTTTCGGCAACAGTTCACGCAGCGTGGACTAAGGTCTCACCCGAAGTAGTATGGGAGGGTGCTAGAACTAGGTTTCCACACCCTAGAGATGTCTGATGAGTTCAAGTGGTCTGTTGTTCGATCCTGCGTGCACATTGCTACGCGCACTTATCCATACCTCATAGCCTGAGATGCTGCCTTCGCACAGTCCTACTCGGGGCCCGGATGTTGTTATTACCCAAGTCTTACTAGTATTTCACCGTTAGTTGATTAACTTAGCTTACTTGCATGTGTAAAGTATACTTAGCAATATAAATCATTCATACAAGTGCGCGCAGTAAATAAACATTATATTTGCAATTGATATCAAGCATGTAATAACTCAAGAACATATACATAAAATTTGGATAAAACTTCCTTTATTATTTTCTTCTTTGGATATAGACTCGACTTTTCCATGCGCACTCAGCTAAAGGAGTCTGTGCACTCTATTGCGGACAAATAGGCCTTTGCACACATAGCTGCCGAGCCTTCCCCCACTCTATGACCCAAAGACACACTTAGATACTTACTACTCAATCCCTTGGACTTGTTCCTATTCCATACTTCCTTCTAACTAACTATCTTTTACACTTAGAGCCTCGCTCTATTTATACAATCCCACGATTCGTAGACCATGGGTAGGCTGACATTACATTACAAACTAGGGCGGACAACCATATGACTCTAACAGATTTTTGCGCTCGTAATTCTGGAGGCTTTACAACATTATTTGGTCAAAACATGGGCTTTGAGCCCCAAAACATGCTTCGGGGGGGATTCCATGCCCAACAGATACTCAACCATACTCTTCGACAATATGGCTCTCATTTACTAAGAGAGTCTTCTTTTTCATCCTTGCTTCTATGAGTGCCATGTGCCACATTGTCACCCACCAAGGTGACCAAGCATTGTTAAAATATGCCCCAAAACAAGTCAAGCAAACCTTATGATTTGCTTACTAGTTTAGATGATCCATGCATAAATACCCATGCAATTCAATCATCACAAACACGCACATTCCTTATTCATAAACTCACTTCATGTTTCATAATATACATCATCCCTTATCCTTTCTCTTGGAGTCACCATGCCTTAGCCATCCAACTCACCTATCTTAGAACTAGAACCAAGGTCTTCTAACTCAGACCCTCCATTTTTCACACCAATTACAAGGACTATCTCTTATCCCTAACATAACTAGGTTCAACAATTTAGGCATTTTTACCATTTACTAGACTTCCCATCCTTAAGTGAATATTTAGTATATCCACATCATCCATACAAGCATGCAATATTTCAAGGATATTCAAGCATGGCCAATTCCATACCACCTTCTCATAAAAAGCTATCCCTTAACCATTCATAACTTTGAAAATAAGGTTTCTAGGTAATCTCAACATTGACTAAGATTCTTGCAAGTCATAACTCCTGCTCCTCTATCGAAGCTCATAATCACCCAAAATGGTATCCATCCATGCATATCTATATCTCAACAATGCATTTCATCGTTATCTTAACTCATTGCTTGAAATCATGCCAATATACCTTCTAGCATTGCTTTCAATGACATCCTAATTCCTGGATACATCCATATTCATGTGTGTTCATCATGTGTGTGTTGGTCACTTCAATTGCTTATTAATTTAAACAACCAAGTGCTACATGAATTGTCAACCCAGGGAAGTCTGTTTATTTCAAAGGCAATCACACACTGTATATGCTCAATCCCAAAAGCAATGAAAAGTTGTAGTAACAATGACACTAATCACACCTTGCTTTAAACAAACTGAAGTTCTACTGTAAGTTATAGCAAGAACAATCTCTCTATTGCATACAATTATCAAAAGAATCTTGGATTACATTAAAAATAACAATCTAGGAAAGAAATCAATTTGCAGAGGAAAAGACTAATTGTGCTATAACAGAGAACAAGACCCTATTCCCTAAGCAAGATTCTTCAACACATGTTTCTGATTACCATGCTTCACAAACTCACTCTGTAAACCCGATTACCAATTAAAATAATCACTGATTACCTATGAAGGAATTTATGAAAACAATGCAATAATCACAAAGAAATAGAGTTTCAACAATAAATACAGAGTTCCAATAACGCATAAGTAATTTTAGCAAACAAAGTTTAACAAGGCATGAATGAAAAATAAGACTTAACACACTACAGAAATTAATGGGTGAATCTTGTGAGGAAGGTGGGCCCTTTCCTTCTCACAAGATTCCCCAGAAAAAGGAACTAAGAAGGAGTGCTCAAAACAATATTTTATTCATCTGCCAATGTATCATATTACAAAAAGATTCAAGTTCCTTTACTTTCAGCTGGACCTTCCCGTAGTCTATCTCCCCTAATGTTGATGTCTCCTCTATTTAAAGAGGAGACATTCATTATACATTAGATTACATTATAAATCCTATTCTTAACCCGATATGCTAAAATAGGATAACTGGTTCTTCCATTAGCAAAATGCTGTTACAATGGTTGTGACAATGCCGACTTTGGAATGTAGTTGTTGTGGCCAGTGTAACAACTCCTTCGATGATCTCTTCTTGTTGTTGCCGAATCTGAAATGCAAATCACAGGCTGTTTCAGCAACGAGATTTGTGCACTGTTCTAACTGTTTCAGCAATGAGATTTGCGCACTGTTCTAACTGTTTCAGCAATGTAGACCACAATGATAAATCTGCAGTCTTCAGACTGTTTCAGCAACGTAGACCACAATGATAAATCTGCAGTCTTCAGACTGTTTCAGCAACTATATATTTCCGATCAATGGTTAATTATTAAAGTAATGTAAAATTATATGTAAAACAAGTTAAACATATAATAACAAGAAGAAATGTTATATACCTTTGGAAAATGGATTAAAGTAATAACATAGACTTTAAATATGGATTGAAAAAGGGTGGAATGATAGCAAAATATGTGAGCAAAAAGGTACAATGTAGGGTCCTAACAGTGTGCAAGTGCATTCACTTTATTTTTCATGCATAATCTTTGATTTTTGTGATTAGCATCAATCACAGGGTCAATACTCTTTTAATCAACTTTACTTGAGGCATATCTTTCCAAAACATGACTTTCCTTTCCAAAGAGGCACACTTTATTTTACATAGTTGATCCAATCCAAGAAACATAACCCTTTAACCAAGGTCAGATCCAAGTAGCCCTAAGCTACCAGACATAACTAATAAGCTCTCCGTCTTGCTCCATATTCATCTCTATGGTATATCTCTAACCCTCTAAGCCTAATGTTTGAACCACAACTTTTATACCAATTTGTATCACACCCCATTTATTAAAAATTATTAATTTTATATATAACCAATTTTAAGATAAAGAATGACAATATACAGAACTCAATTCACAATTTCTTTGTTATGGTCTCGTTGTTCTATTTAATTATGAACCCTTTAGTATACTTTAAGGATACGTGGTTGTTAAAATTCCTCTTCTTCTAATCACCTTAAAGTTATTTTCTAGGATCACCACCATCTTATGCTCATTGAAAGCTTTCCAACAATGTATATTTCGTTCGATTTTGAGCTCCAGACACAAAGTTATGGCCATCATAAGATTTACCTTTCTTAGTTCCATGTCAGCGTCTGTACCATTGATGTGTGGCATTCCTTTTCCCATGTCACCACCGTATAGTGCCATGCCATCTAGCACATGGTAGGTTGCACCACATGTCACGATTGTACTATGCCACATTAGTAATCAAAATATGTGGCATGTCAAATCAACATTGTTGAAAAGTGTAACTAGGTTTGGTCTTCATAATGACATGTGTAATTATGAATTTATGTAATTGATGAAAATAATAAAATCAAATTATTTTTGTAATGCTTGTCTCATGGGTTTCATGAACAATGAATTTTATTTTTAGTTAAGGATCCCATTGTGAGCTCTTAGGATTGGTCTTAAAGTCAATTGAACCAATGTCAATATGAAAGACCCTTCTTGGGCATGTCAGATATGTATGTGAGTCAAAATACCCTCCAATACCAAGCTCAAGAACCTCCAACAAGTTGGACTTAAATGGAGCAATGAAGCTACACCAAATGACATGTTGACCTAGGACTCTCTCTCAAGTCGGCTTATATTGATGGACGAAACACTATAAATAGGGCAACTCAACCTCCATTTGAGAACAAGGATTTTTGGTCAAAATCTAAAGTGAAAAAGAAGTGCGAGAATCACAGAAGAAGAGCCTCCATCAAATTGAAGAAGAAAGAACAAGAAGCCGAGTTATTTGGATATGTTTTAGGGCTATTATCTGACACAATGTGAATAAGAGAGGTGTCATATGCTACAAGAAAGGATGAGAGTATTGTAGGAAACCGAATTAGGGAAGAGGACAAGTCAAAAAGGAATCCAAGTTGGAGTATAAGAAGTCTCCATCTTAAGCGAAGAAAAACAAGGGCACTAATCTAGGTGGTGACGCTTCCCACGTGATGCAACTAGGGCTTCTAAAATAGATGAGAATTGCAGGAAGCTAAATCTGAAGGATAGCCGAAGGAGGAGAGAGAAGTTAGCAATTTGACTTGTGTTGACATGGGCAAGAGGAATAAGTACTGAAGGAGGATCTTGTGACTTGGTCTTGGAAAGGTTGGTGTGTCAAGGGTCTTGGTATTTGTCAAATGAAGCCTCTATAAGAAGAAGAATTCGTTTGGGTTTTCCTCTCAAGTTGGAGAGGTTTTGGCCCTTGCTGATCACCTACATTATGTGTCTCTTCTCTCTTTATTGTTTATGCATTGGTATTTGTTTGATGAAGAAGAACACAATAATAATCTAAGTAAAGAGAAGATCATAATAGAAATAAGTAAAAAGTATTCAAAAGCAATTATCATTATAGAGAAATCACCTAATCTTTATGTCCTATATTTTTCAACATGGTATCAGAGCTAAGGTGACAAATCAAGGAAAGGGCATCTCATTAAGGGACACACAAGCACTCAAGGATCAAATCTCGAAGGATATCAAAGTGAAGTCAAGAAGTGTTGAAACCCTAGATCGAAGAAGAATTATACACCGAAAGAAGTCTTGGGATCCTCAAGAGACCACAAATACCTTACTCAAGTTGAAGGGACTTATAAATCAAGTTTCTTGAATACTATTCATCCTAGAGAAGCAAGATCAAGGACGTTGTCATCATCTTCAAAATTTCCAAGGAAATTTCCCCTCGTTGAAAGAAGGACCTTACCATTGAAAAAAAATCATCCAAGAAACATAAATACATCATCAAGGAGTCATAATTATCATCAAGGACATCACTATCAAAGGATGTAAAGTGATCTCCTTCTTTGTGGAGTCAAGGATCACTCTTGAAGAGATCTATCTTCATCAAGGAGGAGTTTTCTATCATCTATATTATCATCAAATTCAAGGAGGAAACAAGTGGAAGAAGCAGCTTAACAAGTAAGTATATTTATGTCTGAATTTGTCAAAATGTATTTTTGTAAGGAAAGCAACAAATTGGTTGGTGCTTCAAACTATCTTGCATAGAAGAAGAGGACAAATCTGAATCTCATTGAAAATGAGGTGATGGACCATGTCAAAGGATCTATCACCAAACCATAGAAGGAAGATGCTCAAGCACTTGCAAAGTTTATGAAAGGGGAAGTGAGGGCTCAAAGAATCCATCAAGGATCCCCTCATTCCATATGTATCTAAACTCGACACCACAAAATAAATATATGGCAAATTGGTAGATTTGTTTTTTGTAAGCACTGTCGGAGAATTTATCTCTCTAAGGCAAGAACTCTGCAAGATAAGGAAATCAAAAGAAGAAGGAATAACATCATACTTTATGAGGATACTTGAAATAAGGGATCAAATTCAATATCTAGGAGAAATAATGTCTGACAAGGAGATGACCAATGTAGTACTAAATGTACTACCAAAGGAGTGGGGCAACTTTACTTCAAGTATTTATGGGAAGGAAGAAGCTACCCCATTCCAAGATCCGTGGTCAGTATGCAAGATTGAAGAAACTAGGGTGAAGGCTAAAACTAATGTGGGATCAAGTGAGAAAAATCAAACATATGTTTCTTTAGCAAAGAGAAGAGGAAAGTCTGGGAAATTTGGTCCTCAGAAAAAGAACAAGAACCTGACTAAGGTTCAATGCTATGGATGTCAAGAATATGGGCATTTAAAAAGAGATTGTCCAAAGCTCAAGAAGGACTATAACAAAAGAGGAAGAGAAGAAGACCATATCATTGAAGAAGTGGAGGAAGGTGAAAATAATAAGTCCAAGAAAGAGGAAGTAAGAGATCTCTACTATGATTTAGATAATCTTCCTCACCTAGTTCTTTTCAAGTTCCTGTTTTCAAGTTTTATGTCGTAAGACATGGCTATCATGAATCACTAAAGAAAATGATAGGATGCATCATGGCATCATAGAATAATTAAAAGCAAGAGATTGTAACATCATCATAGAGAAGCATGAAAGATAGTTGAAGTCTATGGCAGTCACCCATGGAAGGATATAGCTCTTGGTAACCTCATTAGAAACATAAGTGGTACTTATGGGAAAAAGAAGAAAAATTCATCTAGTACAAAGCTCATCATACATCGGTCAAAAGGAAACATTTGTTGGATGAGGATACTCAATATCCTCTATTGGAATATTCATCGAAAGGTTCACCAATCAAAAGGAAGCAAGTGTTTCATAAAAAAATCCATCTTGTGGGAATTCATGGGATGATGGTATGATGATAAAAGAGGTGAAGTAGGTCAATGGATTGAAGTTCTTTCAATCAAGGAAGCTTCCGAGAGAAGTATATATGACCTAAAGAAAATGAGGTATGTATGCTTTTATTCAATATTGTGTAGTCATGTCATATGGTTGCAGGTAACATCGATAAATTCTCTATTTCGAGAACATGATCAAAATAAAGGATATACTCCTTTGAAAGGATGCAGGAAGGCATGGGTCACACATTATCTAGATGAAATCAACATAATATGTCCTCATATTAAATATGAGGTGGTTGACAAGAATTGGAGGAACTATGACTGGAAGTTCCTAGAAGGAAATGTGTGAAGAAAGAGAGGAAGATATCATGAAATATGCAACTATGGAAAAGGAAATCAACATCCGAGGACTAAGATATTTGACTAGATATGTCCATGAAATATATGAAGACTTTGATGAAGTCAGAAAAAGAAAGAGACCCTTGACAATATATATCTTTTGGATATGTGTCAATGTGTATTTAGGATGTTGAAGCAAACTAGAAGATGTCATGATGAAATACCATCACAAAGGTAATTTTGATTTAATGTTCATTCCTTATTTTTGAATGATATCTAGATGGGCTTATGCACGGCTGCCAAGGAAGAGCTATGGATATCTTCCACCATTGATGTCCACGTAGTAGGAGGAAAGATCCTTAAGGAAACATGGCATGAAGAAGACAACATGGCATGAAGGAAGGCCATATAGGAACTGATGGATCACTTTTCGATGAAAGGACTAATGAAATGACTGAATACTGATGAAAGTGATGAATGGTTTGTGCCCTATGAATAAGTCCCAAAAACATGAAGACTCCTGAATAAAGAAAATAAGTTCATGACATCGTGAGGAGGAGTTCCTCAAGTAGCTGCTTGATCTCCACATAAAGAGCTGGTGTAGGTCCCTAATTAAGAGGGAGCCTAGAAGCAAGTTTCTAAGTTGGTAGAAACTTGGAAGAAAATTCCTAAGACAAGAGGGATCTTAGGTACATTCCTTCCATAGGAATGAGTACATTCCTTCAGTGGAATGAGTATGTGATGAGCCCCATAAATGGGTAACAATATGGGCTCATTTTGCCTATTGTTTCCATTTAATCCACCATTCTCCATAGTTTTGTGCATGTTTTTGAATATATTTATGTTAATTGAGTGAATGGGGATAGTCACTTTACCACAAAGTCTAATGAGTGTTTATTGCAGATTTTTGGACATTTTTGGACCAAGACCAGGCATTTATGAGCAGATTGACAGCCAAAATCGAAGAAACAGGGCTAAGGAATTATAGGAGGGGTGTCTTCTGCATTGATGGCCCCTTCCTCGAGTTCTCCACCAGCAGCTCGGAGTTCAAAGGCCACCACATCAATGATCACAAGGGGCAGCCGAGCAGGTCTAGTGAAATTGCTGTTATCTGCAGTTTTAGGCAGTCGAGTTCCTAAATTTTAGGAGGACTATTTGGAGTCCTCACTTGTATAAATAAGAAGGCCTCGGGCCTCAGTAGGTTAGCTATTGAACAGTCTATTTTCGCACTTTAGTGCAGCCCTATATTCAGCTCATTTCGAGCTCTTTCTGTAGACAGTTTTGTGATGTGACTATTATTTTTTGATCAATGAAGATAAATCCAGCCTTGAACCAACACTGATCTTTCTAAGGGGGCTGTAGCTCTTGGGGTTGGGCCCAACCCAAGTGCCCAACGCCTCCTTCTTGTATTTATATGTGTTTTTCTTGCATTCATGAAATACTTTCTGTTGTTTAGATTAAATCTTGCTTTGCCACTTAGGTTGTTTTTGCTGATTAGAATAGTTGTTCTAAGTTCAGGTTGATTAGATAGTTTGTTGCAATAATAGAAGAAGATCCACAAAAAGGCTACCAAGCAGGCCTTGATCTCCTTTCTCCTTTTGTGGGACCATGAATTGGGACCAAGGCACTCTTGCTGCCACCAAAACACTGTTTTTGATTTCCAATGTAATTGCTATTGAGAAATTTCGAGTTGGAGAAGTCAATATTAGTTGTATTTACATGCTTAGAATTGTTCATATTCAATTTCCATGGCTTTATTGCATTATTTCCTGTCCATAAAGTTCTGTTCAACACTTTTCTAGTTTTTAGGGCAGAATTAGGTTAAAATAGGAAAAACTCTTGTTTTTGGTTATTTCTTGGGACAGTTTTGAAATGTAAGTGTGCAACTCACTTGCAGACCCCTCCTTCTTCCATCACCCAACCTGTTCCAGTCCATTTCTCAAATATTTCCTCCACTCATTCGCCATACTTTCCCAAACTGCCCTAATTTCTGCATCCTTGTGCAAAATTGCTTCCTTGACCTTTGAACAAATCCAACCATCTCTTTCATGTTTGAACTTCATTCACAGGGTCCTAGACCCTTTGACACCTCCATCCAGCCTTCCTTTCCCTTTTCCCACCGTTTTCCCTTCTTCAAACCTCCAAAAACAACTTTCGGCCTCCTCCTGTAGAACTTCTCGTAGAATTTCCTGTAGATCCCTTGCAGCGTTCCTGTAGAAGTTCATTCGAGGGATTTTTCGAAGTTTGATCGCAATGGAAATCTCTAGAAGGGTACTAGGGACTCCTTAGGTCCTCTCCACACCTTCCCAACCTCATTCAAAAGCCAACTCCATCTCCCTTTGCCGCCAAACCTCTGCACAGTCACAAATAGTTAAAACCAAGCATAATAATTCTACATAAAATTGTTCAAAAGTACAAAAAATTCCCTTCAGAAGTAGCTTGAATACATGCAATTTACCTTTCCAGTAGTCAATGGCATCCATTTCAGTAGTTTCATCTCTATTTCTTGTAAAAGTAGGGGTGGTGGGTAAAACTAGGGTTGCTAGGGTTTGCGTTCCTTTTCAGTTTTCATCTTCTTTCTGCAAGTATAATAGCCTCTTTTGAGTTAGCTTTCTTCCATCACAATTAAAAGCTTCTTCCGAGAACTCATAGAAGTTGGCTTAAGCTCCTAGCGAACTTATGCCAGCTGATCAAGTGACAGCTTGTAGTAAGAGCTAGTACTTGTGCACACAACACCGTTGCTTCCAGGTTTGTTACGAACTATCGGGTTGATAAAAGTAAAGTAGGGAGTCGTAGGAGTTGCAGCATCATTGCTGCAATACTGGATCTCACCAGTATGTACTCCTTAAGTTGAGTGGGAGAGGTACACACATCATTCTTGTCTTCACTTAGGAAGATATAATGGAGGATTGGGTAAACATTTGGCATCTAATACTATTTGAGGATGAGTTAGGGCATCCAAGATAAGAGTAGTCGTGAAGGACCGATATTATTTGAGGACTGGTAATACAATATAAGAATAGTCCTGGTGGAACATACTATGAGAGAACTCGGGTGGGGTCTGTTCTGAGAGAGACAATGATGAGGGTGTCTATACATCATTGGTCTCACTAGCATTGTGCTATGATATTGTGGAGAGATAGAGTTGTTAGTCAAGGCCTTGCTATATGACAATGTTGGATGATATGATGTTATACATATGGGTTACCAATTCAAATATTCTTATGAGAATTCTTCAGATTGAGAATGACCAAGTACCTTGTATGAATTATGAATACCTCCCTAGTTAAGAGGGTGTGTTGAAAAGTGTAACTAGGTTCGGTCTTCATAATGAGATGTGTAATTATTATTTTATGTAATTGATGAAAAAATAAAATACAATTATTTTTGTAATTCTTTTCTGCAAGGAATTTTATTTTTAATTAAGGCACCCATTGTGAGCTCTTAGGATTGGTCATAAATTCAATTGAGTCAATTTCATGTATGAAAGACCCTTCTTGGGCATGTTACATATGTATGTGAGTCAAAAGACCCTCCAATATCAAGCTCAAGACCCTCCAACAAGTCAGACTTAAATGGAGCAATGAAGCTACACCAAATGACATGTTGACATAGGACACTCTCTCAAGTCGGCTTATATTGATGGACGAAACAATATAAATAGGGAAACTTAGCCTCCATTTGAGAACAAGGATTTTTGTTTAAGATCTAAAGTGAAAAAGGAAGTGTGAGAATCACAAAAGAAGAGCCTCTATCAAAGCGAAGAAGAAAGAACAAGAAGCCGAGTTATTTTGGATCTATTTTAGGGATATTATCTATCACACGTGCGAAGAAGAGAGGTATCATTTGTTGCAAGAAAGGTTGAGACTATTGCAGGAAACCGAATTATGGAAGAGGACAAGTTAAGAAGGAAGCCAAGTTGAAGTATAAGAAGTCTCCATCTTAAGCGAAGAAAAACAAGGGCACTAATCTAGGTGGTGACACTGCCCATGTGTTGCAACTAGGGCTTCTGAAATAGGCCGAGAATTGTAGGAAGCTAAATTTGAAGGATATCCGAAGAAGGAGAGAGAAGTTAAAAGTTTGAATTATGGTTACTTGGGCAAGAGGAAGAAGTAGTGAAGGAGGATCTTGTGACTTGGTCTTGGAGAGGTTGGTGTGTCAAGGGTATTGGTCATGATCTTGGTATTCATCAAATGAAATCTCTATAAGAAGTAGAATTTATTTTTGTTTTCCTCTCAAGTTGGAGAGGTTTTGGAACTGGCTGATCGCCTACATTCCGTGTCACCTATCTCTTTATTGTTTATGCACTGGTATCTGTTTGACGAAGAGGAACACAATAATAAACTAAGTAAAGAGAATATCCCAATCAAAAGAAGTAAAAAGTATTCACAAGCAATTATCATTATAGACGAATCACTTGATCTTGATGCCCTAGTCACCATTGTATTGTGACACATTAGTAATCCAATCATGTGGCATGTCAGGTCAACATTCAGATCTGGTTTACTAATTTTCCTCTATTATAACTTTTCTCCATCCTTTTAGATTCCTGAATTGTAGACCTTTCAAGATTTTTGCTCTATCAACTAGTCAACCTTCCAAATATTTGAATCTTCACATATATAAAACATTTGGATCTTGAAAAACATAAAAAACCTATTTTACCAAAATTTTATATCTTGGATTCCAAATCTCCATGTTGAGATGCCATGAAAAATGCCACATCAACTACCATGTTAACTCTTCCATACTAGTTTTCCATGTCAGCGTGACATGCTAGCACGCCACATTGACATGACACATTAGTGTGCCACACTGGAATGACACAACAATGTGCCACACTGGAATGACACAACAATGTGCCACATCAACATGACTAATCAACAACCACATCGAAATAACATATCAGCATGCCACATTGACAACCACATCAACATGACACATCAACATTCCACATCAACAACCACATCATTAACATTCATCCACTTACATGACTTGGGGTTTGTTCCATGTAAGTTCCACATCACTAGCACACAGTCTATCCAGCGAATGACTAGATCTCGAATTTACAAAAAGATGCAGTTTAGGGAAGTTCTAGATTCCTATACTTTTGAATATGAATTTTGTTAGATGATGGAAGGAATATCAACAATTGACAAAATGGGCACGCTGTTGAATTTCAAATCTTCTCAATATTCATATTCTATCTGGCGATGCCAAAATTCTTGATAATTAACAGGAAATGGTGAATTTCTTGATTCTAGATCTTCCAAAAATTTGGATTCTATCACATGTTGGGGAAATTCCCAATATTTGATGGAAAAGTAATTATCGGACTTTGAAATGACCCATATGTTTGTATATCTAGATATAATGATCTAAAACATGTGCTCATCATTGAATTCTTCCCTTTAGTCCCTTTCCACTAAGTCCATGGTTACAACCCCCCTTTAGTCCCTTTCCACTAAGTCCATGGTTATAAACCCCCTTTGTTCCCTTTCTTGTAAGTCCCCCACTGGCCCATGTGACTAGGGGCTAGGGATAAAACTTCTAATCCTTGAATTTTCCAAAATTTGCAATTTTTTATAGGTGTTTCACCATAAATAAACAACATTGAAATCTTATAGTCCATGCACAAATTTCAACACTGAGAAGAATTTAATCTAACTAAAGTGAAAGGACTAGCCATATTTTGAATTAATTCATCATACAAACAAAATAGTTAACATAACTATTTATAACTTCATAATTATTAAACTACTCTTAGAAAGACCGTGGGATACTACTCAGATCTTTATTGTTGAGTACTTAAGTAAATTAAAGTAAATAAATGAAATTTTCACACCATAATTGATTTGTGAACTATCATGGATATTCCACTCGAAAGTTTGTCACAATAGATTTGATAAAAATAGACTGAATTCTAAAATCTATATTATGAGGGTTAATTTTCCTTAGATTTATAGTTTTATTGATTACTATTTTTCTTCTTATGCATGCAATAGATAAAATGCAAAAAATAGAGAACAATGAAAAAAAGACACACCAATAACATTGAACACCAAGATATTATTTTGGAACCCTTTTCAAGAGAAAACTCAACTGGAAGGTGAGGTTTCTCTACTTTCTTTTGTTTGAATGAAAATGATGCAAATAAAAAGGAGAACACACCCTCTATGGATTTACCTAAGACCCGTGGCCCTTGGGCTATTATAGAACACAACCCCCTCTATTCTGCTCTATCTATAGCCACTCTTAGCTACTCTACTCTACTATGGAATAAAATGCACTAGAATAGACTAGACCCATTTTCCTCCTAGTGGCTTGGTTATAACACAAGCTGTTATCAAATTAGAGGTTAATTTTGACTCCTTCAACATTGAACTAGAGCTACAAATTTGATTGTTCTAGGGTATTCTTCACAATATCCATATGACTAGCCCATTTTCTATGAGTAATGGGGATTGATGTGGCATCCTCTCAAAACATGGTGGTCAATCACGATAGATTAACTTCCAAGAGGCATAACATTTGCCTCCAAACTTTGCTTGATGTCTCTCTTGGACTGTTGGAAATTTCTCTATGTGCAGAATAACATCACAATGTGACACATTTAAGAGGAAAATTCCACTCCCCTAATAAATGCCAATTAAGGTCTCAAAATGACCCAAAAGGGTTTCAAACCCCGATTCTCCAAACTTTATCCCATCACTAAAACTACTCCTATAAGATGATTCCGTTGATTTTTCGACTCTGAAAGCATCGAGGTGGATGAAAAATTATATAGTGATCCAATCTAGATTAATAAAATATGAATAACACCTTGATAGTATTTCCAAAACATTATTTCAATAACCATAAGCTAGAAAAAATTTACAATTGAACACAATTCAATAAGAAATGATATAGAACATTATAAGGTACTTATCTATAAGAAAGAAGATGTTTAGCAAAAACTAGCAGACTGAGTGTTTCCACCCAACCATAAGTAGTTCAAAATAGAACTTCACCCACTATTTAGGTTATAATACTATCAGGGCGAAGTAGGAACAATGGTTCCAAGTACCAAGATAACTTCCTCTGCCAAATTTTATAAAATACAAAGTAGCTATAGGAAATCACAATACCTACCTCTCACAACATAAGAGAACCTCCTTCTTTACTTCTCAATCCCTTGAAAGTCTCTTCTTCTTGTGCTTTTTTGTGAAGACATATAAAGGTCCAATTGATTTCACAAAAATCTTGTACACTTTCCTAGGTTCTTAGCTCCCTCCACAAGTATCTTTGTTCTCTCTTTCCTTCTCTAAAACTTCTATTTTCCAATCGTTATCTTGGTTTCCTTCCTCCTATTCCAATTTTTTTCATTCCCCCCCAAAGAAAATCCCCCCCCCCCGCTACTTCTTCTTGTTCCAAGAATGTAGGGGAAACACATTGCAAAAGTATAGAATTGATGGTTTAACTCTAGGAATTAGTTTGATCCAGTACTGATAACTTAAATTAAGTGAAGTTTCTAAGGTAGGTTAGATAGGAATAATAATAAAGAAATCCCTTAGAACCCCCACCTTTCCCCATTTGTGGTATCATAGCCCCTGTAGGCACTCATTTCTGCTTGCCTTAGTCACCATCATTTTATTAACTTCAAAATTAAAAATGTTTACAATGTTTACAACCTAATGGTATATCTATCTTATGGTGATCCATGTAGTAGAGAATAAAAATAACCATGCATATTTATAGCAATTCAATCAAAATATCCCTTGTTTTTCTATCTATATCACCAATAGTACACTACCACATATAGCATTTTCCTCAATGTGGCATGATGCAACATTGCTTTAGAGGCTTGATAGTAGATTGATGAGCGAGGATTGACCGAATATTTTATAGGAGTCTAGATGCCCCTTAAGGTTATGGCTTCTTGGATATATTGGAATTTGCAAATTTTGATAGAAGGACAACTAACCCATTATTTTTGCAAAAGGGGTTTTTTCTTTTTATACTTCAATCCAAATGAGACAAGGATTTAATTTTAAAATATGGGCCTTTCCTTTTCAATGTTAAAGGCACGCACCCAAATCATTGGACTCTACAATTCAATCAAGAACATGATATACCCTCTACTATTCTAGTGGTGGTTCACCTTCCCTATTTTCCTCTCCACTGTTAGAATGATGACACTTTAAGGTGCATAGGGAACTCTTTAGGAAGGTACATTTATAATATTATAAAAATTTAAGGCATGTTTGCATGTGAAAGGATTTGTGTTGAGTTAAAGCTAGAAAAAGAGCTTCTATAAGTTATCCTTCTAACCTTGGACAACTAGAAACATGAGCAATCCTTAACCTATGAGAAACATCCTTTCAAGTGTAATTATTTCCAGGAATATGATCACTTTTCCAAGGATGACATGAAGAATTCCCAACCATTTCCCTTGGTTCTCGAAAAAGAGGTTCAATGGTAGTCCGCAAAGAGTAAAATGAACCATAAACAATATGCAATTGCTCAATCACCAAAGTCAACTCCATCTTCTTCCAGGATAACAATTCCTTCAAGTTTCCATCACATTACCTCTTCCAAGTAGTTGTTGTTGGAGGTTTTCCCCAATAAAAAAATTGAGATGGTTAAACATATCCAAGGAAGACAATAAAACCAATTGATCCCTCCCAAGGGAAACGACACAAAATCCTCTCTCAAGAGGAATCAAACTCACTCTCAAAAACTTCAGTGCAAGCAAGCTTGGATATAGAAATTGTAGATTCATCCTTTTCAAAAGTGTGAAAGGATGCCAAGATATAGAAACTCTTATAGCCAAGGAGGAGGATGAAAATAAAGAAAAATATACTTATTACACCTAGTAAAAAAATAGCTAAGAAACAAGGGAAAAAGCTACAAGTAAAGACAAGGTTATGGGTACTTAATCCACCTTGGACAAGACCCTTTTTATTGCATGAATAATAATTAGGTATCTTGGTGATTCAATGGAGCTTACCTCAAACCCAAAGTAAATAATGAATAAAATCTATAACCACCTCCCACCCTCTTAAGCCATCCTGAGATATGGGAGGGTTACTGTGCAACCCCACCTAAGGTTCTCATATGAGCCACATAGTAAATATGATGTAATATAATGCAATGTTTGAAATCAAAGAAAAAAGGGGACTGAGTCAAAGGGACACAAATTCCAGAGCTAGGGGAGGAGAATTGTTGCATGGGATGTTATGGTTTCTTTTGCAATGAAGAAACTTGAATTTAGGGCAACCATTGAAGGCTGGCTGGTACATGAAGTTAATGAAATGGTTACTAAAAGTAATGGGTCGAGAAAAGTTATGCCCATGCTTGTTTGGAAAAACACTACAAGCAAGGAGGAAAAAAATCTATGAAGGGATGCAAACAATAAGGACACAACAGTAAATAATGTTGATAGAAATGCAGGCCAGGATTCAGGCAAGAAAAGAGGAAGCCATTCGAAGAATGCATTTAGATGGGAGAAGAGAGAGCATTCAGAGAAGAAGAATTCGAACAAGAAGACCAATTCAATCTCCTCACAACAAGGGAAAAAATACCTTGTTTTGGGAGGTAGACTAAGAAGGGAGTTGGAAATCAATCCTCCAACATAAGTATTCAACATGCAATGCTGAAGAGAAGAGAAGAGAAGAGAAGGGGATCAATTCTTTGTCCCTAGAGGTTGTGAGTTGAGTGCTAGTCTTTGGAGCCCTGTAACAACTTGGGGTCCCTGGAGGCTATGGGTTGAGATAGGATCCCTGGAGCCCTGTAACAACTTGGGCCCCTAGAGATTGTGGGTTGAGATAGAGGTATCTAGAGTCTTGTAACAAATTAGGCCCCCAGAGGCTATAGGTTGGGATGAAATCTATGGAGCCCTACAACAACTTAGGTCCCATGGAGTCTGTGGGTTGAGATAGTTAGTTTGGAGCCTTGTAACAGTTCAAGAAGAGGCCATCCTGAAGCACAAGCAAAGAAAGAATGGAGTAAAGACAGTTGGATATTTTCCTATTGGTACAATAGATTTTGGACTTCCTAGAAGGGGGTGAATCACTGTGAGTGCACTTGGGGTGAGGTAGGGAACCTATGGACTCCATGTGCTAGCAAAGAAATAAGCATTCACGTGGCGGGATTGAGGAAGGACTCCTTTGGAGTCCCTGGCTTAGTTGACAGCTGGTGTGTAGTTCCAGAAGCAAGCATTTCTCCCTCAGACTTTGGAATCTAGCTCAAGGGTGATAACTGCAAGTAAAAGTGGCTGAAGCTGTCTATGGTTGGGTGGAGAGTCTTTGTCCCTAACTCAGTTTCCTTGTGGACTTAAATATAAGTATTTGTGAATGTTTCTTACACTTAAATGATCATGTTACATTGTTGCTAATAATGATTTTGGGAATTAGGGATTGCATTGTGTTGTTAGTGCTTACATATGTGGTGCATCTTTGAGGGGACGTTCCCCTGATATGTATGTTGAATATGTATAAATAAATATAAGTGCTTGTTCTCAAATCTAAAGGTAAATGTGTTTAATAACATATTTATGGAAAAAAGAGAGTATTTGATGCATAAGAGGTGGAATAAAACATGTAACAATAATGCCTAGGCTATAGAGACGAGGTTGATTACAAATCTGAATGAAGTGCTTAACTGTGTTGGAGATAACACAGTAATTAAAGTGAAAGAAAAAATGATGTGTTACAGGCCATAACCAAAGCTTAACTTGAACCTCTAAAATTAGTGGGTTCTGACACCCTTTTCTTAATGTACAGTTTACGTAAAAGGCCCTTTGCTCACAAAGTCAGTGATTTTATACAATCGATGTATTTGCTTACAAGTTGTTGTGATGGCAGGAAAACAATGTATGAATGTTAAGGGGAGTTTCCTGGGGCCGGTCGATCCCTACAACTTTCCCTAAATGACCTCCAACCTTGCATTTGTAGCATCCTCCATTCCCACCATAGGGAATTTGGCAATTGGGGCTACATGTTTACGAGAATAACCAAATGCCTTGAAAATCCTTGAGTGGCATTATGGAGCTACTTGTAGGCTTGTGTTGGAGCATGGAACCCCTCACATGCGGCTAGAGAGGTAAATTCCTTCAGGAGCTCACTTCATGTCCTTATCAGGAGGTGACTGAAAGGCTTCCAATGCTGGCATGCGTTGAATTCACTGTCCTTAAACATGGAATACTTGAAGGCTAGGAACTCATTGGAGTCGATTTCACCCAAGATCAGGAGGGTTAATGTCATGGAATTCCTTAGATTGGCTTTGGTGGAGTGGAAAAATCGTGAAGAATATCTGGGGGTCTACTAGACCTTTGAGACAAAGCCGCGATCAAGAATATTAGTTCGAGGAGGCCTGTGTAATGGTAAAGCTTGTCCTTGGGGATATCATGAAGATTTATGCCTAAGATGTCGCATGAGGCAAAGTCGAAGTTCCTCGATCGAGCCATAACATAATTATAAGGCAAAAGGAGTCATTGTGGTGCAAGGGATCAAAGCATAATTTTATAGAAAATTTGGATGCTCTTATCCCTTGTAGAAGCAGAATCCCTGAGCTGGAAGGCTTCTCGTTGGAGAGGTTAGATTCTCCTTTCACGTGATTAGTGAAGAGAATGAGGATGTGACATAAAAGTCCCGGATGGGTTGAATCCCATAAGCTAATTTAATCAATTGTCAGGAAGTCTGTCACTTGACATACGAGGAATCTTCCCTAGATGGATCTCGTAATGGAAACCGATGTTGGAAGTTCTGGGAGGTCAGAATCCCATAACCAAATGTGAAATCAAAATTGAACTAGAGAGACAGGATTGAAGCACATGGATGACATGATATATGATGTATGCCCGACAACGCTGCTATTGATGGGTGGGTTGGCCCACAACCCACATAAGCTCGGGCGCATAACCCAGAAGAATGAAAAGACGACACAATATGGAAACACTGGGCAAGGCCTAACACGATGATGTAAAAGGGGGTACGTGGTCATGCCTCTAATGGGATGATGTAAAATGGGGTACGTTGCTGGGCCCACACCATTGTTGTGGCGCCATTGGTCGGGGACTGGCCCACTTTCCAAGTCGTTTCGACAAAGTTCACTCGGAGGAAATAAGTGGGAGTTAATGGAAAGGCACAGGGAGGATGACTTTAGAAAGAAATGGGTCTTTCTTCTTGCATTAAAACAACACCAATTCCATCTCTTGAGGCATCTCATTCCACAATAAAGGTTTTTATGAAGTTTGGCATAGCTAAGACCGATGCTTGGGACATTGCCATTCAAAGGCCTTCGTTGCTTTTGGAGTCCAAGAAAATGCATCTTTATTCAATAATGTTGTTAGAGGTGCTGCTATTCTCCCATAATTCTTAAAAAAATTGTGATAATACCCTGTCAACCCAAGAAAACCTTATAGATGCTTTATGAATGTGGGGATTTTCCATTCCTTAATGGCTTTAATTTTTCTAGGGTCTACCTTAACACCTTCATGAGATACAATATGACCCAGATATTCTACCTCTTGTACTCCAAAGAAACATTTGGAGGTTTTTGCATATAATTGTTTCTCCTCCAATAGTTTGAACACCTTGTCACATGTTGAACATGATCCTTCCAAGACTTGCTATAGATTAGCATATCATCAAAAATTACTAACACAAATTTTCTAAGGAAGGGTTTCAAAATGGAATTCATCAAACCTTGAAATGTAGAAGGTGCATTAGTAAGGCCAAAAGGCATGACCAAAAAATTAATAATGATCCTCATGAGTTCTAAATGGTGTTTTTGGAATGTCTTCCATCTTCATTATGATTTGATGATATCCAAAACAATAAATAATGCGGACGTCGTAGATATTCCAAGACAAATCCTAGTTCTATAATAATTCTTATTGGACTAACCCTATTATGTAGTATACATCACAAGCTTGGAATCTACCAACCAAATCACGGGTTCCTCCTCCCCCAAACCAACTTTGGAAACTAGGGTGGATGAATCCCACCTTTGGAGCACCCCAACAAGCTATTGTACAACCTCCCTCACAACTCCTTCCTCCACGATTGCAAGTAACCACATCTAACCCTCTTATACCTCAACTACCTACAAAAGCAATCCCTATCCTGACTAATGGAAGAGTAACTCAACTTGCATAGGTTTCAGCCACCTATCCCACTTACTCCATCTACCCCATATATTGTTATGATATTCATCTACGATCTGGGAGGAACTTAACAAAAAACCAACCTCGAGTTCTTATTGAAGATATAAACAAAGAGGTGTGGAATGAAGAATAAAGACAAGAATCAATTCCATAACCTCCACCTCCTAAGCCCAAAACATTACCTTACCTTGAAAGATTAAGCTAAGGGAAGCCTATTGTTCAACCTGAATTTGATCTCTTGGGAGAACTTAGAAATGTGTGTGGGAATATACCACTACTTCAAGCTATCAAGGATGTGCCTATTTATTATAAAAAAATTAGAGAACTTTGTTTGAGGAAAATTGGGAGAACGAATAAAGACCCTTAAAATGTCCATGTTATGGGAAAATTGTCAGAACTAATGATGGGTGGGACCTAGAAATCGAGTACTATGATCTTGGCAACCCAACGGTAAATGTGAAAATTAAAAACATTGTTGTTCCTAACACATTGATCGATTTGGTGTTAGACTATGAGTTCCTAGACAATCACAAAGCCTGAGAATACAATTCTCATGACTTATAATTGTTATCTTGATGAGGTGTCATGATGATCCACTGATGAGTTGTTAGTGTGATCTAGATGATCTATAATGGTCATTGATGTATTATAAATTCATATTATGAGATTAATACAATACAATAGAAGTGCTTGAGGAATTTTTGTCCACTTGCTTGGCTTGTCTCACTCTTACAAATTCTTAACATCATATCAAAGCAAGGTTTAGGTTTTGTGAGAGAGGCACGAGTGCAGATTGCAATGAGATCTATAGGAAGTAATGTGAAATATGAGATTTGTATAAGATATGATTCATGAGTTTGTGTATTTTTATGGTATTAATGCTGATAAGGGTAATCTTGTCAACTTTTGGCTTGGAAATCACAAACCTCCTTTCTGGTCACGATATATAGCTTCGTTCCTAAGGCCCAAAGCTAGAATGTGATCTGCAAACTTTACATGTACATGAGAGGATCTCACTCATAGTTTTGCTTGAAGCTTTAGATTTTCTAGAGTGGTAATGTCATACACGAGGGAATTCCTTCTTATTTTGTCTACTTGATAGTCTGATTGTGTGGTGTGATTCAAACCAAAGATTATACCATCCTTGGATTATAGAAAAAGGTGGTAGATTCCAATTTTTTAATATGAAAAACTATGTGATATGATCCAAATCATGATTAATGCTCTCTATTTGTGAAATGTTTTAATTCCCTAGCCCTCTTACATATCATAAAGCAATAAGAATAAACACACAAAATATAATGGCTAATATATGTGAATGGTTTGGTTGGGATGAAGGGAAAAAAAAATTGTATCATGCAACTACATGATCTTTATATAAATATTCCATTAATCCCTAAACAATAAAATTGACTTCATCTGCTATGTGACTCCTTGTGAATATTCTTATCAATGGACCATTTGAGCCACATCTAAAAGTATTTATGTGTTGTTTTTAAACTTGGGATGGACCCATATCATTGGTACTAGCTTTGGATTTTTCATAGAGCCCTTCACCCTGTCATTATAGATTCATGCATAATCCCTATAATCATTGTTGTTGTTAGAATTTGAGAGATTTTATGAGAGAGTTGCACGTTGGTGCAAGTTCTCTAGTTTTTTAGGATCCTTCATGTAAATAAGAAGAATATGCTAATTTGGATCCATGAATTCTCATATAATGGATTGTAGATTTCTGTGGTTAGGTTTTTTAGAATCTGAACTTGGATATTCCACAATGTTCATCTTTGCTTTTGTCGACGTTTCAAGTCTAGACCAAGACTCATCATCAGGACTTATTTTTACAAAGGAGAGAGACAGTAGAAATAAATAAGGTTAGGTTGAGATGTCGAGTCTGAGAGCCGACCAACTTTAATGATTAAGAATTAACCAGATATTTAATATTT